>JAADXW010001000.1:0-13116 GCA_023337975.1 Phytopythium ostracodes
GAGTCGATGGTGCGGGGTCAAGTAGTAGCCTCACGCGAGAGAACTGTAAGCACACAATAAGCGAGCGCCGACAATGAAAGAAGTCACTCATCCCCAGGAGCTTGCTGCATTGATCGATACGCCTATCCCATCGCAGCTCCAGCTAGAGCCGCCGACCTCTTCGTCGAAGAGCTGCGGTATGTTTCAGCATCTCCACATCCTGACCGCTTCTCGCCGTTGATGCATGCCATTCTACCATTTACCTGCGTTGGAGTGTCCTGCACAGCCATGTCGTCGATAGCACGTGCGTCGGTCGTGGCCAAGTACGAGCTCGTGTCCACGCACGAGACCAGCCAGGGCGTGCTGGTCGCCATGCAGCTGCATGACGCGTTCGGCTACGTGTTTTTGCACAATGACTGACGGAGAGGACGCGCAAGTGTCTACCGATGCGTCGAGCACAAGCTGTGCGGTCGCCTACTCCGCATTCGAGTCCTTGACTCGGACGCGCCAGGAGAAGTGGAGCTCGCCCTTGAAGTCCACGGAGAGCACTCGACAGAGCCGTCGCCTTGACGGCGGCCAGGGATACACGCGGTGTTCCAGGATGAAGTCGACGCCGCCATCATGGGCGGCGCTAAATCTACCAAAGTCCTTTGCGCACTCGCCCGCAAGTTCGAGGGCCAGCCAGACCTACGTACTCGTCCCTACTGCAGGACAGGTCAAGAGCTGCAAGGAGTACCTCAAGCACAAGAAGGCCTAGCAGTCGCGGGCCCCAGCTTCGTAAGGACGTAAGGACGGTAGACGCTGCTAATGCGTCCCAAAGGGAGAACGTCGACGTTTACCAAGCTCGTGCTCCGTTGTCGTCATGCACCGTCATCCAGTTGGACAACGTCATCGCCGCTGGAGCTCACGTCAGCTCGTCGGATGACGGACACCTCATTACTCGACGACGCTTGTACGGCGGCTGATGGACCATCAGCTTGCCGTTCGTGCACCTGTCCACCAACGTCTCCAAGGCCAACATCGACGCCGCTATGCACAGCGCGCTGTCCAAGGCGCTGCCCGAGAGCATCGGCCGCTCCGAGCAGGTCATCATGACCAAGGTCAAGCTCGAGGTGTCCTTACAGCTCGGCAAGTCGGACGCGGTACGTCGCCAGCCTCTCTTGCCTCGATCGATGGAATGCGCTGTGTAGGAACCGCCATCTAACCTAGTGGTGTTGTGGGTGAGCACTTGCAACCGTGCGCCTACGTGCACATTCGTGACATCGGCCACGTCAGCGAGCAGTACAACGCCAAGACGGCCAAGGGGCTGACGGACGCGGTGGCGAGCACTCTCGGCGTGTCAGGAGGCCGCGTCGCCGTCATCGTCCAAGACGGGGCTAACACCAACTGGTCCATCGACGGCAAGCGGCTGACCTGGGTCACGGACTAGCCTCATTTACGCGTAGTGAGACCGAGGACGGTCACAACATAACACGCACACAACAAAGACAGCAACATGACAGGTCATCAACGTACTCGTTCGGTATGACAGGGGTCCAAGGCAGCAGCTCGTTGTTGGCGGACCAGTTGGAGCTGGACGCTAGAGATGTTGAGGCAGCGTAAACTACCTGCTCCTCGAATAGAGTGTTCGCTCTGGCCTCGCGTGCCGCTGTTAGCCAGATCCTCTCCGCAAACAATGCGTCGTCTTCACATGTTTGACCTTGTTGCCCTTCGTTCTTCAGGTCGTCTCCTCCTCCATCTGCGTTCTGGTCATCCACTCCACCACGCCTCGTCGTTACCTACATCAAAGCCATCCTCCTCTCGGGTCGTCGTCTCGCTCGTCCAGTCGCGTCGTCTAAATGGCCAGCTTCTTGCGCTTGGCCTGCGCGTCGTCCGCGCCGCCTCCGCGCTGCACGGCCGTGATGCGGTCGCCCAGGCTCAGCGCGATGCCCTGCGTCTTGCTGCGGATGCGGATGTAGCCGGCGATGCGTCCCTTGTCCTGCTTCTCGACGCTCAGGTTCACGAGCGCGTCCTCGCCAAAGATCGACTTGGCGTACAGATTGGCGGCCAGGAAGTTCGTGTCGCCACCGAGCGAGGCCGTGGGCGTGAGGCACGTCATGTTGGTCTTGTCCACAATGTGTTGCAGGAACGCAAACACGTTCGTGAGCTCCGTGTTGACCGCCACCTTGTTCTCCCACTCAAACTCGGCCCACATGGACCGGAACTCGGCGTCCGAGCACGTTGCCGGCTGGATGTAGTCCATGATGTCCAGGTGGATGTCGTTCAGGTTCACGTATGTCTTCTCGGCGCCCGAGCTCGAGTCGTACACGATCGTACCGAAGATGTGGCCCGTCTCGGTCGATGACACCTTGATGCTCGCTCGGAGCGCGCGCGTGTCCAGCGGGCCGATCGTCTGCGGCGCCGGCCGCTCCACGAGCTTCAGGTCGCCTATCGTCGACAGGTCGACCGTCAGGTTGTTGAGCGTCTGCGGCAGGCGGTTCACAACCACAATCTCCAGCACAATATCATAGTCGTGCACCGTCACGAACGCCTCGGCGTACACGGGGTCGGCGAAACCCGTGAGCTGGTGCACATGCCGCAGCTTGCCCGCGTACTCGTTCGCCGGGCCTCCACCGAACATCTGGGCCTGGCCGAGCGCGCGGCTAATGTCTGCTCCGTCGTCAATGTCAATATCGGTCGCACCCAGCGCCTTCTTACCGCGGAGCTGACGGAAGCTGATGAGTTCATCCGCCTGTGTGGCCGGCGCCTCGTTCGCACCCGCCTGTTCAGCTTCGCGGGCCTTCTGCGCGTCCAGCAGCGCGCGGTACGAGCGGCGGCACTCATCCGTGATGATGCGCGCCGTCGCAGCGGTGCACTGCGGGTCCAGCAACACGCGCACGCACATGAGAATACGGCGCGACGAGTCCTCGTCCATCTCAATCGCCTTGCGCACCGGCGACGACGGCAGCGCCGACACCGACTGCCCGTACGCCAGGATGGCGCACATGTAGCGCGCCGAGTCAAGGACGAGCTGCTTCCGCTTACCGCTAGTCGGCGCCACAATACCAGTGCTCGTCGTGTTCGCGCGAAGACACAGCTTGGTGAGCGTGGCTGCCGTCGCGGCGCCAAGGAAGAAATCGCCGCCAATAATGAGCTTGCGCAGACCAGGCAGGTTCTCGTCGCTGGCCGCCGCAGCCGCCGCGCCGCTCTTCTGCTTGGCCGCGACCGAGTACGACGTCTCCGTCGCGTACGTGCCGTCCGCAAGCACGACGCTCTTGGTGACGGGTTTGGCGTACGCGGCGCTGTCGGCGACAACCGAGGCGTCAGCAGTCGGGTCCGCGTTCGCGGCCGCTTCTTTGGTGATGGCATCGCTCGTGAACGGGATGGGGCCGAGCGCCGCAATGATCGTGCTGGCAGCCTCGAAAATGGACGTGTCGCTCTCGCTGTCGTCCTCGTTCTCGGCAACGTCGGCCGAGTACTCGCCCAGAATCCAGAGCGCGACGCGATACACCTTGGCGAGTGCAATGTCCGAGAACGCGACCATGAGCTTGCTGAGGATCGACGCGCGCAGGTCCGGGTAGGTCTCGCACATGGCGCGCACAAACAGGATCACGTCCATGGCGCCGTCCGAGTCCAGAAACTCCATGAGCAGGTGCACGACGTGCGTCGCCACGTCCGGGAACTTGACGGCGCACGTGTGGATGGCCTGGATGAGCAAGTGGCGGTACTCGCCCGTCTTGGCGCCGCCTGCGGCCGCGACGCCGCTCGTGGCAGGCGTGATGGCTTGGGTCTTGACGATCTCGCGCTTGAGCTGCGCGACCACGTCGTCAATGTTGCGCACCGAGACGAGGTCCATGGCGATCTCGAGCACCTTCTTGCAAATGTCGAGGCTGGGCGATGACAGCGCGCGCAAAATGTCCATGAGGATCTCCTGCAGCACCTTGGTATGGTGCTTCTTGAGGTCCGCGAGCCGGTCGAGCACGATCAGCTTGACGTTGTTGTCGCTCTGCGCGTTGAGCAGGTGGCAGTACGTCTTGGCAGCTGCGCGCACGGCCGTGGGTGCCGCCGACAGCGTCACGAGCGTCCAGGCGGCCTCGTAACTGACCGCGGGCGACGACGAGTTGAGCAGCTGGAAGATGCAGCGCACGAAGCGCGCCTTCTGGCTGGGGTCCTGGCGGCAGACTTTACGCGTCATCTCGAGGATGACGAGCGAGAAGCCATCGCCGAACTTGGGCACTTGGTCCATGGCGTTCATGAGGAAGGCCACGGCGCGCTCCTGCGCGCAGTCAAAGAGCATGATGAAGGCGTTGCGGCGCGCGCCAGCGTCCGTCTCGCTGAGGATCAGGCGCTCGATGAGCTCGGGCGCCTCGGGGATGAGCGCCTCGCCGAACGTCTTGTACATGGAGTAGACCGTCATGACGGCGTTCTTGCGCACGTACGAGTGGCGATGCTCGAGGTTGCTCTTGATGGCGTCCTTGAGCGGCTCGAGGATCTCCTTCTCCTTGATCTTGCACAGGAAGCGCAGCATGCAGCCGCGGATGTACTCGTTGGGGTGGTTCAGGTCGTTCAGCAGCGCGTTGCAGACCAGGATCATCTCCGGCAGCAACTTGGGCGGCGCCGAGGGCTTAGTCGGATCCGCGGCGCTCGCGGGCGCCTGCTCGTACTTGGGCGCGATCTCCCAGTAGACCATGAGCAGCTTCTTGAGCGTGTGGTCGCTCTGCGTCGAGCAGAAGCGGATGATGTGCATGAGCACCTTGGGCAGCTTCTCGCCCTGCAGCAGCGCCAGGATCGCGCTCTTGACCGCGCGCACCTTGAGCTCCACTTTGGGCGACTCGAGCCCCTTCAGGATCTCGTCCTGGCTCGGCGGCAGCGCCTTCTCGCTCGCCGACGCCGCCGGCAGCAGGATCGTGCAGTACCGCTCGTTGCCCACGCCCGACATGGTGGTCACTTGCGGCCTTTCTTCTTAGTCGCGGGGAGGGGTGACGTCCCGGTCACGCGGTGGGGCAGAGGTAGGGGGAGGGATGACGCGCTGGGATAAGAGGGCGGTAGGGTGGGGCGGCGGCTTGCCTCGCTTCTTCTCCACCGTCTCTAGGCTTGGAGTACGTACTCGAGCGCGGCGGCCGAGCGATGAGCGATCGCTTTAGATCCTTCCACGCGGACGCGTATTTGTCGCCCTCTGAAACAGTAGGGAGGGGGAAGTAGGGAGGGGGAGGGCGGGCGTAGGGGGGAAAAAGGGGGAGATACCTGTCGACCGCGCTCTGATTGGGTGATAATGCAAGTGTATCCCTTTTAACCAATCCGATGAAAGATCGTGTTGGCTAGGTGGGATTGGATAATAACCCTTCCTAATCAAACGGAGTTTAAACCAATCATGTGAAAGTGCATA
Organism: Phytopythium ostracodes; assembly: GCA_023337975.1. Lineage (NCBI taxonomy): Eukaryota > Oomycota > Peronosporomycetes > Pythiales > Pythiaceae > Phytopythium > Phytopythium ostracodes. The sequence goes on from JAADXW010001000.1 coordinate 5,345, forward strand.
CGGCACACTCGTCACTCGCGTACTTTGCACCGGGCGACCGTCAAACAAGGAAAAAAAAGCGGTTCCGTCGGGCGAAACGCAAGCAAGAGACGCGCGCGCAACTCGTCCCCATACTTTATTCCATACATTTCAGGGTTTGCCAATATCTGGCTAGGGTTTTACGCAATACTCCGCCCCATACATTTCGCCACTTTTTCCGCCGCCTCATCGACGATCTTCAACCTGCGCGCTCTCGCGCCATTCATTCCTCAAGCTGGCGACGACTGGAGAAGCAGCGGCGGTTCCCAGCCAGGAAGAGCACGGCGCGGAGACCCCCGCGGACATGGCGGCGGCCGAGACGAGCGAGCTGCTGCGGCTGCGCGAGCTGCACCAGCGGCCGGTCCACGGCGCCTGCGCCGCTTCTTCCTCCGCTCCTCTGGCCGAAGGCGTGGGCGCGGACGCGGCGGGCGCGAGCCTCGCGGGCTTCAAGCGGCGCACATGGATGCTCTTCAGCCTCATGGGCGGGCTCATCTACGGCTACAACGTGAGCCTGGCGGCGTCGCTGCAGTACATCCGCGACGACCTGGCACTGTCGGCGGGCGAGGAGGAGGCGGTAAGCGCGACGGCGACGCTCAGTGACGCGGTGTCCATGCTCATGGGTGGGTACCTGGCCGACCGGTTCGGCCGCAAGGCCACGGCCATGTTCGCGTGCGCGTGCTCCATCATGGGCGCGCTCCTGGCGAGCGTGGCGAGCGCCAGCTTCTCGTGGCTCGTGCTCTGGCGCCTGTGCTCGGGCGTCGGCAACGGGCTCTCCATCCTGCTGCTGCCCATGTACATCAGTGAGTGCGTGGACGCGCGCAGCCGCGGGAGCTACCTCGCGGTCTTCCAGCTCGGCGTCAACGCCGGCTGCGCGCTGCCCTACCTCTTCATGCTCGTCGTGGCCGAGAGCTGGCGCTCCTGCCTCGCCTTCGGCAGCTTGCCCGCGCTCTACGTGCTCTACAGCTTCCACTTCTACTTCCCCGAGAGCATCCGGTGGCTGCGGTGGAAGGCCAACCCGGACGGAGCGTTCGACCTGGAGGTCGGCGACCCAATCGACGACGAAGACGAGGAGGAGGAGGACGAGAGCGACGGCACGGGCACCACCAAGACGTCCCAGTGGAGCAACAAGTACAGCAAGGTGGCCTCGGACAGCTCCTCGCCGTCGTCCGAGCCGTCGCCATCGCTGCCGCTGCCAACGCTAGCCGCTTCCAGCCGCCGCCCGCACGTGGCGCTCGTCACGGGCGTCCTGCTCGCGTACGTCAACAACTGCGTGGACGCGTCGCTGTTCTACGGGCCCGAGATCATCGCCAAGACGAGCGTCAATTACTCGCGGATCGACGCCAACGCGTTCGGCCTGCTCTGCGCGCTCGTGGCCGTCGCCGCCGTGCTCGTGGCCGCGCGGTTCCTCATCGACCGCTTCTCGCGGCGCGCGCTCTACCTGCTGAGCCTGGCCGTGGTCTGCGCGTGCTTCCTCGTCAGCGGCGCGCTGTTCGCGCGCTTCTCGACCGAGGACTTCGCCCGCGACCCGCGCGCGTCGGCCGCCATCATGCTCGTCTTCGCGCTGCTCAACGTGTTCGCGGCTGTTGGGCCCAGCGTGCTCTTCGTCGTGATCCTGAGCGAGCTCTTCCACGACAACAGCTACCGCGCGCGCTACATGAGCTACTGCACGTTCGCCATGTCGTTCATCTCGCTGCTCGTGAACGGCTCGCTGCTGTCGCTCTTCCAGGCCGTGGGCACCGCCGCAACCTTCACGTGCTACGGCGTCACCTACGTGCTATGCCTGGGCTACTTCTGGGCCTTCCTGCCCGAGACCAAGCAGCGGCAGTTGGTATGAACGCGTGGGATTAGAAATATCGTTATGTCAATCAAGAGGGAGGAGGGTGTTTGCTTTGCCGCAGGTCTCCATCGCACACTGCCACACGATGGGAAGAACACGGAGAACCAGGCTCCATCTACCACAACACAAACTAGTTAATGAACGATGCCCATCACCTCACATGCTGACGAACGGCGCGGTCACCGGACGAGGCAGACGGAGGTCGGACGCTGCGCCTCGTTCCACGACGACTCGAGTCGGACGCGGTCGTGTTGGACGACGCGGTGGTCGGTGACTGATGCTGGTCGGCCAGCGCGCCGTAGCGCACGGCATACCGCTCGTTCTCGTGCTGCAGACGCACCGACTGCTTCATCAGCTCGGTCAGGTGGTCGTTCAGCACCATGATCTTCTCCTCCTTGTGCTGCAGCAGCGCCCGCAGGTCGCGCGAGCGCTCGGGCAGCGAGCCGGTCGAAGCGGCCGCGCCGTTGCCGGTCGCGCTGGCGCGAAACTTGCCTTCTCGTCGCCTCAGCGCCTGTAGCTGCAGGTCCTTCTCCATGACCTCCGCCGTCAGCTTCTCGATCTCCGTCACGAACGTCTTGGCGTCCGCCTTGGTCAGTCGGTTCTGCTTGAGCTTGGCGTTCTCGCTCTTGAGGTCCTGCACGCACGTCTTGAGCTGGCTGTACTTGGCCTCCAAATCGCGCAAAGTAGAAGTTTGCTCACTTGAATCGCGTCCATCCAGTTGCTTCCGCGCGTTCAAGTCGCGCAGCTCCCGGTTCTCGATCGCCAGCGCCGCCACCTTGTCGTTCATCTCGTCAATCTGGCGCTGCACCTCGTCGTCGTTCGCGCTGCGCACCGACTGCGGCGTGCTCGCGCTCTTACGAGGCGCACTGCTCGATCCCCGAGGCGTAGTGCTCGATCCCCGAGGAGTAGTGCTCGACCCCCGAGGAGTAGCGCTCGATCCGCGCTCCGCTTTTGCGAGTCGCTCCTTCAGCTCGTTGATCTGCCGCTCCTTGCGATGGATCAGCGAGTCCTGCCGCCCCTCACGGTCCTGGTAGCTGCGAATCATCTCCGTCACCTCCGCGAGGTACTCGTGAAGGGCGTCATCAAGGTGAAGGTCGCCGCGCTCGCTCTGGTTCCGCCCGAGATCGACATCCAGCCGCCGCAGCTCGCGCGTGAAGCGGTCGACCACCGCCGCCTTCTCGTCCTCGAGCTGCGCAACGTGCCCAGTCAGCGACTGCTCGCGCGCCTGCAGCTCCTCGCATCGCTTCTGCAGCGCCCGTAGACGCGACTGCACGACTGCGTCTTGCTGGTCGGACGAGTTCGCTTGGTCGGCACTACGAGGTCGCTGAGCGTGCTCAAGCTCTGCTTGCAGGTCCGACACCTTGTGCTGTAGCTCGTCGATCGTCCGGCTCAAACTCGCGTGCGTCTGCCTCGCCGAGTCGCGAACCTGCTGCAGCTCCATCTCCTTCTGGTACAGTTCATGCTCGCGATCTTCGAGGTCCTCGCCAAACTCCTCGAGCTTGCGGTTCAGCTGCTGCTCGGCCGTTTCCAGCGCGTTGCGCGCGATCTCCATCTCCGCCGTGTTGGCTTGGATCTCGCGTTGCATCTCCTCGATCTCCGCTGTCTTGCGGTCCAGCTGCGCGCGGATGCCGTGGTTCTCCTGAACGGCGCCGTCGCATTGCTTCTGCAACGACCGAAGCTCGCGCTCGAGCTGCAGCTTCTCATGCATGACACTCTGGTCTTTGGCTGCGCGAGACTCGTCCTTGACTTGCATCTCCCGCTCGAGCTCCTGCACTCGCTTCTCGAGCGCCGCCGTCTTGTCGTGATGGTCGCGCAACAGCCTCGACTTGTCCCCAACTTCGTCCGAGTGCTCCTGCTTCTCGGCGTGCGCGCGGTCCATGAGGTGACGCGTCATCCCCTTCTGCCGGTCGAGCTTGGCCTGCAGCTCCGTCTTGTCGTCTTCGAGCTCGCTGACCAGGTCCGCCTTCTCCTTCAGCTGCGCCATCACGTCCTTCTTGAACTGCTCGTGCATCTGCTGGAGCTCACGGTGCGCGCTTTCAAAGAGCTGAGCGTCGGACGCCGCATCGCGTTGGCTGTTCTTCTCGCGCTCGAGCATGTCGATCGTGTGGTCCAGGTCCTGAATCACCTTCTCCTGGTTCTCGCGGTCAATCTTGAGCGCTTCGAGCTCCGCCTCCAGTCGCTCGCACGAGTGCGTTAGCAGCTCCACCTGCTGCGACAAATCGGTGCGAGCCTGCTCCAGGTCCTCCGTCTCATCACGGAACTTCCTTTCCTGCGCGTCCAGACGGAATTCCAGCGTGGCTTGCACTCGTTTCGCGTTCGCGGCTTCCTCGTTCACGCGCTGTTCCGCCTCCGCCTTCAAATCCTCAAGCTTCCGCGAGAACTCGGCTTCGATCGCACGTTGGCTTGCGCGTTGACTCGCCAGAGAAGTCGTCGTGTTCTGCAGCCGCGCCTTCGACTCGAGCTCCGCTTTCTCCTTCAGAGCAGTCTCGAGCTGCGCGTTGAGCTGCATGCTCTGACTCCGCATGGTGCGAGCCTCGTCCTCCAATTGCTGGTTCTTTTCGCGCAAGGCGCCGATCTCGCGCTCCAAGCTCTGCATTTGCTGGTGGCCCTGATGAAGCTGCTCCTCGCGCTGGGCGAGCTGGCTAGTAGCGTTCTGAAGCTGCGCGCGAATGTCCTCGCTCGCAAGCACTGCATTCTGCTGCTGAGCCTCCATCTCCCTCATCGTCTGGCGCATCAGGTCCTCCAACCGCGCCTCGAGGCCGCGCTTCTCTTGCTCCAGCTGACTCGCCTTCTCCAGCAATATGTTCTTCTCCGACGCCATCGACTTGAACTGGAACTCAATCGCTGATCGCTCCGAGCCAAGCGCGATAAGCTTGCGGTTCATATCCTCCTTCTCGAGGTATAATGAGCGCACTTCGTGGCGATGCGCTCTGTCTTGCTCCGAAGCGCGGAGCTGGATCTGATGCGCTTCCTCGAGCTTCGCGTCCGCTTCTTGGCGCGCCACCTGGATTTGTTGCTGCAACTCATGATTCTGCTCTTCGAGGCGAAGTCGTTGGCTGTCATGCAGCTCCATCTCCTTGGTCCTCTCGCTGTTGGGTGCCAAGTACTGCTCGATCTGGTCGCTCATCTCGGCGTTCTCCTTCTTCTTGAGCTCCAGCTCCTGCAGACACTTGTCCAGCTCGTGGTTCAGGCTCTCGTTCGCGCGGTCGAACTCGTGGAGTTTGTTTTCGACCTTGTCGTACTCGGCGATCCATTTGCTGATCTCCTCCTCCTTCTCCGAGACGAGCTGGTTGAATTCGAGTTGGAACTTCTTCTCCTTCTCCTCCAGAGTCGCCCGCAGCTCATCATTTTCCTCTGAAAACTGCTTGAATTGGCTCTCTACGCGCGAGACGAACTCGTTGTGCTTGTTCTCGTACTCGCTCCTCTGCTTGTCGAGAGCCTCCGCGTGGACTGCGTCCTTTTGTGCGATCACCTGCGTCTGCCGCTCGCACTCCTTGTGGATTTGCTCCAGCTCGTTCGAAAGCTGCTGCACCCGCTGGCTTTCGTGCTGAGTGTGCTGCTGTTGGAACTGCACTTCCGCTTTTCGAAGGTTTGCCATCAAGCGATTGATCTCAGCGCCCTGGCTCTTGTTGGCGTCATCCAAGCTCTGAAGTTTAACCGACAGCTCGTGGTTCTGGCGCTTCATCTGCTCAGCTTCGTGTCCCTGCTTCTGGAACTGTTTCTCTGCCTCCCGAAGGTTCTCCGTCAAGCGGTTGATCTCGGCCGCCTGACTCGAGTTTATGCCTTCCAGGCCTTGGAGCTTGACCACCAGATCGCGGTTTTCGAGCTTCATTTGGTCTATTTCTTGCTGGACAGCGGCTTCAAATTGGGCCTTCTGTTGCATGAACTGCTCCTCCATCTGCTTGATCGCTGAGGTCGCGTCTGACTCGATCTCGGTCTGCTTTGATGTCGCCTCTTTCGCCTGGTGCAGCAGCGCCTCGTACTTCTCGCTCTCCTGCGCGAGCGTGTCGTGAAGCTTCTGGTTTTCTGCCTCAACCGCCTGGATATACTCCTGCATCTGGGTAAGCTCTTGCTCATACTCGTCAAGGTTCTCCTGGTACTTCTTCGTCTCGCCCATCAGCTGGTGCAGGTTGCCGTCGCGCTCTCCGATTTCCCGCCGACCCTCGTCCAGCGCCTGCTCGAGGTGCTGTCTGTGCGACTCCTTCTCTTCGAACCTATCCTTCCACGCCGCCACGGCGTGCTCCAACTCCGTCGCGCGTTTCCTCTCCGTCTCGCACATGTGGCGAAGTTCCGCAGCCTGGTCCTCGAGCGTCTTCATCGTATCCGACTGCTCGCTGCACTGTCGCCTCAAGCTCTGGTTCTCCTCCTCCAGGCGCGTGTACTCTTGCTCCATTTGGGCAAGATGTTCGGTGAACTTGCTGTGCTCCGTCTGCATCGACGCTATCATGCCTTCGCGCTCCCGGAGTGCCGCCTCAAGGTCAGTCCCCCGGCGCTTGAGCTCCACGTTCTCCTCCCGAATCTGCTGGATCTGCATTCCGCCCGTGTGCTTGAGCGACTCGATCTCCTGCGCGGCGAGTTGGCACTTCTCCTCCCACTTTTGCTTCTCCACCTGCCAGCCGGCGATCTCTTTCTCCTGCTTTTGAATAGTCTGTTCAACATGGACAGGAAAGGAGAAGTATGTTAAGGCCACGTGTGATTCATGGCAGCGCAGTGGTCGCACTGGACAAATTGAGACAGGTTACCTCGCCGAGCACTGTGATCATGTCCAGGTTCGTATGCGCCTCCGAGATGGCCAGGTCTATCTCTTTTTGCTACAATTGCCGCGTAGCAAGCGTCAGAATGTCGTCAAACACTGCAACAAGCGCCATTGCAACAGCAAGACGCACCTTCCAGTGGTCGATGTGCTTCTTTTGGGACTCGATGACGGCCCCGAGCTCCGCGAACCGCTGGATGATCATGGGCATGATCGGCGACTCGCCCTTATTCTCCTCCTGTTTCCCGATAAAAGCACACACACACACGTGCATCTTAGTCGCCGGTCCACAAAAAGACGGTCGAATAAGAAGCCGCCGCGAAGACGGCGTCGGCTTCTTATTTGGAGACGACCACGTACCAGGAAACGGAGAAATTCCGCGAAGGAGCGCACGGCCTCCTTGACCTTGCTCGGCGAGTAGCGCGCGGGCGACGCGAGCTTGCTGGGCGTGGTGGAGGTGGAGGACGCCAGGCTGCGCGCGTCCGTGCGGACGGGCGTGCGGCGGCCCGCCGAGGACGTCGACATGGCCTCGTCCGGCAGCAGCGTGAAGAACCGGAAGCTGCCGTCGCCCGAGTGCTTGCGCCTCCGCTGCGCCGACAGCTCGCTCTTCCATCACACCACATCACACGAACGAGCATGTTGAGTCGGACAATCATTCTACCGCCTTTCTCGTCAAGAGTTTGAACACACCATGGGGCGGCCGTGGCGCGCACTTGTGGGCGTGGAGAAGCCCGGCGCCAGGTCGAGCGCCTCCGCGTCGTCGCTGAACTCGTCTTTGGCCTCCTCGCGGTCCTCGCCGCGGCTCATGTCGATGTCCATGGCACCGCCGACGTGCGCCATTTTGCCGTCTCGAATTGCGCGCGCGCGCGCGAACTTTTCAGCTTTTTTTTTTGGCTTGACAGGCAGGCTTTTCCCGCCAAGGTTGGGGTGGTACCCAACAGCAAGACGCCAGGGGGGGATAACACCCGAATTGAGTATTAACAAGGGACACCAGCGGTAACTCGTCAGATTTACCAGCCTAAACGTGTCCTTCTTACTGGGGCTTCGCGTAGGCTGGGATAGCTAAAACGGAGGTCATCCGAAGTAAAACCATGCTAAATAGCTTCGATTGTTTTGTGCAGTAAATCTACGTCGGCTCGCCCCCGCGCTAGCAATAACCACCAA
>JAADXW010001001.1:0-13101 GCA_023337975.1 Phytopythium ostracodes
GACCAACTAGCATCGCTGCTTGCGTGTTCCGGATGCACGCAGAGAGCGAAAACAGGTATCGCAGACTTGACGGTGTCATGACCGCGACGTCGGATGGGTCGGAGTAGTTGAACCCGTACGGGACGTCCAGCGTGTTCAACTGCACATGACAGTCGAGGCCGACCGTCGTGCTGTCATTCAGCCGATACTTGAGCTGCAACTCCCACGGGATGGACCACGCGGCGCTTGATCTGGAGCTGGCGATAGCGCCGGGCGTAGATAAAGCCCCAGCATGTAGCGCCAACGCATCTCGTAACTGCATTTCCTGGAGTCGTAGACACGAAACCAATACAATGGTTCTCCCCGACATTCGGGAGAGCTGACGTCGACTGCTGTTGCTTCGTGGACTCGACTGGTAGCTCAAACAGCTCACTAGCCGCTCGGAGTAGTCTGCTAACGCGAGAGTTGCCGTGTGGACCCCTTCTCCCATGCTTGAGCGATCACTCACTCGACTACTCTGATCGTGAGGGTATCGGGGCGCAATCCACTCATCAACAAGCTCGCAGCGAACAATCCGATCCGCCAGCAGAAGACTCTGTTGCAACATGGTCACACCATATCAGGACAATCACAACATGAGCACACACAAATCCACGCTCAAGTGTCAGCCATCCCAGCGAACGACATACCTGCAGAGGCAGCGACTCGAACAAGGCCATTTCAGACGCTTTGACTTCTGTCGATGCCGATTTGAACCGGGACAGCAGCGCCACGGCTTGCTTCGTGGCTCGCCGAAGACGCTCGACGAGGCGCTTCTCCAGCGCGCTCAGCCACTGCTCCGGTAGCCCACGCGCTTTCAAGTTGCTGCCCATATCGACCACCTCCGGCTGAGGGTAACCTGCTCTTGAGACAATCTAGGAGCGGCAGTCATACGCACAACGCATAAGCATTATGACCACTCGCCCTGAGTCAAGCACGGACTGTAGAGAACCTACGCTCAGGATGTCTTGGAAGCTGTCGCGCGAGCCGAACACGATACTGCCCACATTGTCGAAGCATTGGTGGAGGTAAGGCTGGATGTCGTGCACGTCTCGAAACTTTGCCAATAAAGTTGCGAGCTCCGCGTTTGACAAGCGGAAAAAGGCCGGGAACACCTGCCGTTTCATCTATGTAGGCATCATCACCGCATTGTACGGTCAGTTTCCGTGACTCCCCTCCCACAAGTTGTTTCGTTACCTCGAGGTGCTCGGCAAGAGCTTTCGCCGCGACGTCGAAGCCCTTGACAATCTCCAGCAGCAGCTGCCGGTTTTCGGCGCTCACGCCGAAGGTTAGACACAGCGGGCGCTTTGACAGGTTCGTCATGAACGCTCGCCACGAGGCGTCGTGCTTCTGCAGGAGCTTGGACTGGTCCGGGAAGCTGCGCACGAAATCGGCCGACAAGAGCTGTTGCGTGTGGTCCCATCGCTGCTGGCAGATCTGCAGCAGCTCCACCGTGTCCTTTGTGAGCGCCAAGTCGCCTAGCAGCTTGGTCAGCCGCTCTTGAACCACGCGGGCGTACGAGGAGAAGTCCATCACGCGCAGCAGCACCTCGCTCTCCTCCATCAGCACGATCAGGTCGCCACAATCGCGAACGCGAAAGGTGTCTCGGCCGTCTCGATCTTTTTGCTGGTCGATTGGGATCTCCTTGATTTCCCACGTGCGCCAGACGCTCTCGAAGCTCTCGGAGATCGCCGCCTCCGCTGTCGCCTCTTCAGATACGTGGCGGATGCTTGTTGCGTGAGACACTGCGTTCACTGCTAGCAAGTGTCTCAACGGTAGATCCAGGCGAGGCTTCTCTCCTTCACACTCGGTTGATGTGCTCCGCTCAGGCGTCGCGGGGCTGTCTGGGACAGATAGAGCACTCTCCATCTTTCGCTCGAGCTTTGTCCAGTGCCGCTCCGTCATGCAGGGATTGCGGAGGTCACGAATGATGGGCCCAAGAGCTTCGAACGTGCGCTGGGAAGCCAGCAGCCGTCCAAGAACCAATGCGTCCGAGTTGTTCCCTCGCGACGCCCGAGCTCGGGCAATGACGTCCCTCATGTGCTCACTCAGCGTTGTCATCTTCACCAGGTCCACGTCTCGTAAAGACTGCGAGCTCGCGAGCTGCGTGTGCTCGTTCGCCTCGCACAGCACTTTCCACAGTTCCTGCCGTCCCAAGCCGCAAACGCTCAGATGATTAGGCTTACTATTATACATATCGAGTCGCAGGGCTAACTAACAGGACCACTCACCACTTTGAGCTCCAACTGCGCTGCGAGCTCGCTAAGCTCGTCAAATTCGCTGTTTGGCGGCATCACAGAGCTCGAAATGTCGGCAAATACGCGCTTGATCCACGTTAGCGACGCCGATTGCTCCGTCATGAGCGCCGCCCGGCGATCTAACGCGTAGACCCGATTGTACGAGTCGGCACAGCTCTCACTGGCAAACTGGACTTCGTCATCGGCACTTGTTTGCAGCTCTCTGGCATTTTGTTGCAGCTGCCGCACCAAAAACACCATGCGTGTTGGTTTTGATAGGCGCAACAAGTAGCAACCAACGTACGACCGAGTAGAAGCAGGCTATGGAGCACGAACCGAAACGATTCGCTCGTTTAGCAGCGCGGTGTATCCGTTGATGTCGCTCTCGCGACTCGCGTACGCGTCCTGCGCGTGCGCTCGCAGCGCCGAGAACTCTGGGTCGCTCAGCTCGAATAGACGCGTGGTGTTCTCCGAGACGTGGATATGGAAGCGACTCAACAGCGCAAAGAGCTCCTGGACAAATACCAGCTCACCCTCCTGCCTGTCGACGGCGTCGTAGACCTCCTGTGTCAGGTTAAATCACAAGCACACACGTTAGAACTGCTGCCAGTTGTCGAAAAGATATACAAGGTCGGCGCGTTATCTTACCTGGAGCCGCAAGAGATACCGCGTGAACTCGACCAGGTCGCGTCCTCCCGGTTTCTGGATCTTCTCCGATGAAGAACTGATGAAGTTGAGAAGCTGTGAGCATCTCTCATGAGCTAGAACGGGAAGCTGCGCGTGCATCGTGTTGAGGCATTCGGTGGGCGACGGAAGAAGAGCGTTGACAAGCCCGCTGATGCTAACTTCGACGAACTGGACGCTGTGCAACGGCTTGAGAAGGCCGAAGGTCCGAATCTGTTCAATTCATCAGTGTTAGCACACTCATACCCGCCAGCTCACTCGATTCGATGACTACGAACCTGCTCTTGATAGTCCAGGATGTCGTCCGAGATGTCGCGGAGCTGGTACGACCCGGAACGGAAGCGGCGCGCTTTCTCGTCAAAGTTGACACGTCGATTCCGTGTGCGGTGCTCCAAGAACACGAGGTACCGGCTCGCGAGCGCGGTGACTGCCTCAACGGCGCTGCTGATAAGCTCAGCGACGCCAGAGCAGGTCGATTGGTACTGTCGGTCGCTCTGCATCCGCTCTTCCAGTCGGAAGAACGTGGACAGCGCATCCACATCCTCCGTTTCATTGGTCACGTCTGAAGCGGAGGCATCTCCAGGTTGATTCACTCCTGTTGTGGTAAAGCTCGAAGCTTGTGGAGCCGCTGTCGAGCCGTCGACAACCAACGTCGAGGCCAGCAGGTCCTCCGCGAAATCCAACACCGCTCGCAGGTTTGGGTGCGAGACGAGCGGAGGCAACGCCTTGAACAACTCCAGAAAGGATCCGAGCACGTCTTGAATAGCAACGACGACGTCATCCAGCGAGGGGTTAATGCAGATCTCGCAACCAACCGGGCCGGCCTCAACGAGTTCAAGCTGCAAGCTGAATAGTGGTATCGGCGCGATGGACCCGATCGCACGAAGGCGGCCGGAAAACCCGTCTTCGCCACTTTCATCAGGCAGTGTGTCTGGCTCGGCACGCTCATCGCTGTCCATCTCGGTTGGTGAAGTGAGCGGCGCCCCAACGTCTACTGCAGCAAACAAATCGCTCGCGCCATCGTGGAATGGCTGCAACACTAGTGCGTCGCTGATCTTAATGCGGGCGACGTATGGGATTTCTGCGGCTGGAAACGCGTCGACGCCCACCGTCGCGCCAGGTTCGCCCTTGTAGACCGCGAGCGCTTGGCAGAACGCAGCTTCAAACTTGCTCTGGTCCCAAATCTCACTAGGCGCGTCCGAGACTCTGGCCGTAGGTTCACGCCTCTCGCTCCGGGCGCTGGATTGAGGGCAAGTAGCATGAAACGCCGACTCCCAAATCGATCGAAGCAGACGCTTCAGCTGCTGCTTGGTCAGCGTCAGCGAGTCCACATTAGTCTCTCGTGTTGAGGACTCGCCAGCAATCGAAGCGGGCTCTCGCTGCGACTCCTGTGCCATTGCGCGAAGAGCAAGCTCGTACGCACAAGGATCCGTGAGTCGTCGAATGACCGCCGCGTTCGCGCCACGCAGCAAGCTCTGGTACACCATCTCGCCGTTCCGCCTGACAACGGCTTCGAATGCGTCCAGCTCCAGGAACACCACCATCCGCGCGAACCGGGCGAGCTGAACGCACTTGCGACGCCGGATCGCGGCCATTGTCCATCGAATGCGGCCTATCTCTTTGTTCAGCCCACTTGCTCGGCGGGTTGCCGTGCCGGCGGTATGCGGGCGTTTCTGTGGAGCGCCAGCTGCGGCGGTGACGGTCCCAACGTCACGGAAGTGTTCGTGACGAAGGTGCTGCTCGTCTACGGTCGCCAGCTTCAGCTCGCGCTCCACGTACAGCTCATACAGGTGATAGTTGCTGCACTTGCGACTCGACCGAGCGAATTGATCGCCAGGGAAGCTGCTGTCTGGCGCGTCCAGCCCCACGCCGTCCACGAACTCGCGGGATACGTTCACAAGAACCGACTGCACCTTCAAGTGCACGTCTTGAATGACTTTGGCGTACGTCCGCAAGTAGGTTTGCTGGCATCGAATCACAGTCAAGGCAGGCCTGTTAGTCGCAGTCGCACACACCCACACGTTTATCAACACACTCTGTCACGCACATTCGCAACTGCAAACTGCGCGATGGTCAGGCTCCTTCCTCGCAAATCCCATTCAAGCTGGCAGTCGTCGAGCCGCCTCAACTGCGAGCGAACCTCGTTGACAGCGTTGTACAGCGACGCGTGCGAAAAGAAGCCTTCCAGCAGCAGATGCACGCGCGCGGCCTCCATCCTGGACGCGCGGATCCACTTCTTCCACGCGACGAAGACCTTACGGTATCGGAAGCTGTTGAATTTTCACCACCGGAGGCAGAGATTAGTCTTTAAGACCCGACGAGGTAGAGCACAGCCAAGGCAGACTGCGCTTCAGGGCCACAAGGATTGTCGACTCGACCTTACAGCTCGAACGTTGGCTTGCGCGCAATGGCCTCGAAGTGCTGTCTCTGCGTCTCCCACTCCACCGTAGACTGAAAGGTGCCGTTCGACGGGTCGTTCTTGGGATAAAACGTGAAGCCCGACGCACTGACGGTGTAGTAGTCCCACTTCGCTTCGCTCTCGAGGAGACCGCTTTGGTTGGCTTCAAACAGCGCAGCCTTCGTCCGTGTAGCAGACATGGGGGAAAGTTTGTGAGCGAGTTGAGGACTAAACAGTGCTCGCTGCCAGTCACCAACGTACTCGAGAGATGGTCGCGACCTTGTACGGATTGTACCGAAGCCGCGGGTTGAGGCAGTGCCGCGGGACAGCGTACACGAATGTGTTCCGGTACCCGGACTGCATGATATCCGCCTTGTCAAGCGTCAGCATCGCATCTGCACCGCGGGCCAAGACGCCGATTGCCACGTTTAGACAGCCTCTCTCATCTCGTTCCTACTAAAGACAAGCATAAACTCACCGTCGGCGTTTGGCTTGGGATGCGCATGTCTTACAGCAATAGCTGCCGGTTCTGGTTTATAGCCTCGCGACAAGCCCGTCCCTGCAGAACATGACCTCTTGGCAGTCGCCGCTTGTGTCAGGAACGCCGACGTCAACGCGTTTACCGCGTTGTTGCTTTGCGTGAATCGGTCTGCAGTGGAGCTCGATACGGCTGCTGACGAAGGCCGCTTCCTTGCCAGACTTGCAGACGGTGTTCCCGCCGTCACGGATGCTGTTGCTGTCCCGGCAGATGCCACTCCTTCGCTCTTGAAGCTGTTTGACTCGTCGATGATGGCAATCTGGTTGGTCTCTGCGCGCGGTGATGGAATTGGCGCGGCGCCGATTACTTGTGCGCGCTCGAGTCTATAGCGACTCACCTGCCGACTATCTACAGCAGTAGAATCCAGGCTTGCCCATTAGATCAATGGAAACACACACAAAAAAGAACCGGTGAACGAGTTGCTTACCTGTTGCGGCTGACTTTGGACGCATCGGGGGCTTGGCAGTCGCCGGGTGACCACCACTAGACAGCCGGCCTGGTATCAAAGAGCCAACAAGGCTTCCATGCACTCCCGGTGCGTTGATCATCCCCGGCCGGGGGCTTTGCAGGCGGTCCTTTAGCTGCATGTCCATCAGATGAACGTTGATTAGCGCTGCTTCTCGATATCCCTGTAGCTTTTGAATGCGACGGTGCCGGCATGATTCAACGCCAGTACACGCACCTCTCCATTCGTAGCACTGGCGGCGCTTGCGGCAACAAGCTCAGGGGTCAACGCTGATGCTGTGGCGCCTCTTCCATGAGCAGCAGCCCGCGGCCGCAGTGTCGGCGGGCGACCAAACTTCTCGTGCTCGTGCATCGTCAGCACATCTATCGGGATCACACGACGGGTGGACAGATACTGCGGTCGCTGCGGGTTGATCTAATAAACGCGCCGAGCGAGAGAGTCGCGACGCTTCAAACAATCGATGAGCGAGTGGGCCATGGGTGGTGATCGGGCGTATCTGTCTCGCGTTATAATTAACACTCGAGCGTCACGAGCACCGAGTCCGTATTGCGCCTCCTGCTCGTTGCCTCGCCGCTCGACTCACTGCTGTCCTTGGGTCTAACCAGCGAGCGCATCAGCTCGTCACGAACGCTGCCCGGGATGCTGCAGCCTCGCGCGAACACGCATGTCAGCGAGTGGTTGACCGCCAGGCTGTGTCGCAACGCTGACACGGAAGGCCCGGATAGAGGGTTGCTGGACAGGTTGAGCCAGCACAGCCGCGTCGACAACTCGATGAGGTGGGCGAGCGCCATGTAGCCCTGCTTCTCGTGGAAGAGCGACAGCATGTTGTCCGAGACGTCGGCCGCCGTCAGCGTCGGATGCAGCGTCATGGCGCCGAGGAGGATGCGGCAACCGTCCGGCTGGAGGTCGTTCCGAGCAACACTACGGACGGAAAGACAGGACACAGATCAGCCCCCGAGCGGCGTGTAAATGGTCGAGCGAGCTACTCTGTTTTACTTGATAAAGCGGAGGTTGGAGCGGACGCTCTGGATGCCCTTGGAGAGCGCCATGATGCCGTCGTGCTGTGGCCGATACGGGCTTCCGACCAGCTCGCACGCCTCCAACTCGAGAAACTGGACGCTGTCGTTGGTCACCAGCGCGTTCCCGAGCAGCCGCGCACCTCGGGGCCCGATACAGTTCCTGGACAAGCTAGACGGACGATCTCTCGGACGTAAGATATCTGCATCAACGTGGTTGATATTCAGCGTCAGGATGTGGTTGGAGCCGTACCATATCCGCACCAGCGAGATGTTGAGCTGCGACACAAAGTCGGCGAGGCTCGCGATCTGCTGCGGTGAGGCGCTGGATTGCTCCATGTCGATGGCGATTTGGCTACTGTCTGGTTCATTATCGCGGTTGTTCGGTGGGCTGGACGGCTTAAGCACGCGCGTCCAAGGAACGAGCGTCGACGGCACCTCGCTCTTCACATCGGAGCTTGCTGGGGCCGCCTCTACCATCGTAATCTGCTCGGCATAGCGTGGTGATGAACCGCCGGCCATGACTGCGCTCATGATCAAATCCTTCGCTTGACTGACGCGCACTCGCAACCTCACCCGAGGCCCGAAGGCGATTGCAATCTCATAATAACTCGTCCATTTCCGATTAAAATAGCGTTGAAGAGAGCGTCAGCAGTCGATGCCGCTCGCGATCACCGAGCACTTAAGCTCCGAGTCCAGCGTCAGCGCGCTGGCGACGACGGAGTAAGCTATGAGTGCCAGCAAGGCGAGGAATATGGCTAAACTGCCTCGGTGAGCGTATCCTCCGTGCTTTCTCAGCTGCTGCGTCTCGAGCTTTTGCGTCGGGAGGAAGACGATGACAGCCACTGTGGCTCCGATGGCGACGATCGCGAAGTTGAGCGCCAGCGAGCCGACCACCTTCCACTTCCCCGAAGACGGGAATGTCGACGCCAAGAGCGACTCGAGATCATAGAAGTGGTCGCCGCGGAAGATGCCCGTCTCCGTCGTCTCTTGGAACACTTGAATGATGAGCCGGATCGCCACGGCGATGCCTACCATTGAGCCTTCCATGCCTTCTTGCACGACCTCCGTCAACGGAATCACACTAGCCAGAGCTACTAGCCCTTGTCCAACGTACGTGGCGGCCATGCCGATCCGGTAGAAGTACCGGTCACGGGCACCGGCCACGCCAGTCACGAACAGCACGACGACCAGGTGCGGGACGACGACCAGTACAGCAGCGAGGAGGAACAGCACACGCCAGCTCCGGTTCATCCACATGCGTTTCCAGATCAGCACGGCGATGCCGGTGACGATGACGCGCAGGGAGGCGACCAGGAAGTCGCTGTCACGCGCAGCTCCTGCCCAGGAGCTGACAACGACGACGGCATCGCGGAACTCCATGCCCACAGTCAGCGTGAAGATGACCAGGAAGGCCATGACGCGCAGCACTGCTCGTTGGTTGACGACCTGCCACAAGAGCTGGACGCGCAGCAGCACCGGCACGTGGAGGCTGTTTGCCTGTCCGTCGAGAGACTTGCGCCAGTACCGGAACACGAGCGGGATGGGGGCCACCGCGACGCCTGCTGCCACGAACAAGGAGGTGGAGACCGCGACTTTGCTCGACCGTTCTGAGCCGAGCGCGGTCGAGTCAGCGACGAAATAGCAGAACAGATTGGTCACCGCTGCGCTTGCGCACTGGATGACCATGTACGCGCCCAGGGCGGAGCCGCGTCGACGCAGGGACTCGCATTGAGACAGCTCCACCGTGCGCGCCAGAGTGCTCAGCTCCATGAGCGCGCCTCCGATTGCTGCAGTTGCCACAAAGATGATCGCTAGGACAGCCGTCCCGCTTGGGTTGCTGTCCAATTCCAACGCGAGGCTGGTACTCGCGAGGGCGATGAGGCTGCAGGCCGCGACGACGGCTCCGATGGTCCAGTACGTTCTCCATCGTGGCTGTGAGTTGCTGGACGACGGGTGCGAGTCCGCGACGAGGCCCGACGCCCCCGTTGCTAGTGCTGTCAGCAGCTGGACGCCTCGTGTCATGACACGCACGTCTTCGCCGGTGAACCCGAGCAGTTCTGCTGCTACCAGCGGCGCCAGCGCTTGTCGAGAGACCTCCGTCCACGTGGCATTGAACGTCGCGGCGATGAGCCCAATGCCGCGCGTGCTGAAGACGCTCAAGAGCCGCTCGCCCAGCCGCAGGCTGCGGCTGTTGGTGTCAGTGAAGCGCCACGCCGACGCGCGCTGGATGCAGTAAATCTCGGGCTCGGCCTGCGGCTCCAGGTCGTCCAGAGAGAGCGGCACGTCCGAGGGCGACAAGCCCGCGTTCCCCCAGCTCTCGGTGGCCCCACTCATGCGCGTGCAGGTGAAGCCGAGACGCTCGAAATGTCCATCGCGACTGAAGGCCCCGGGTGGTATGCGGTCGGCCTGATCCTACCGCTGTCAAGGTGTAGGATGAGCGGCGGCTTCCATGGTGTCGCAGCCAAGTGATGGCCAAGAGAAGCGGGTGGGCGGCGGCATCGCCACAACGCACTGCATTGTGGACGACCCTGGCATTTTCATTACTTCGCACTCGGCCATCTCCTCCTACTCGTTCGCCACTCGGCAAACATACTACAGTAATCGCGTCCCAGTCGATGCGTCGACGACCGAGCAGCGGGCGTTATGCAGATGGGCACGTTGTGACGGCACGGACGACACGCACAAGTCGCATAGAGTCTGAAACAGTGGCGCAGTGTATTCGAGTAGCACAGTATTGTAGCGACACCATCGACACGGACGGGGAATGGGACCCCATTCCCGAGTGCGTGCGTGTCGATCGGACGAGCGCGCCGACTCAAGAGAAAGTGCTCGATACTGTACTGAGTGCTACACTGTCGTCGCGGGAAGCGGTGCGAGCGCGTGCTCGTCGCCGCCTGCGCGACATGAGAGCGAAGCGTGGCCGTCCACACAATCCGATCCGACTTGTTGCTCCGCAGGCGAGGTATTGCGAGCCCGCCCGCGCACGCAATCGCGACGCAAGGCTCAAGGTTTCCCCGCGTCGAGTCTGCGTGCGGCGACAGCAGGACCTGCCTCACTTCTTGGCCGTCTTCTTGACCTGCACGAGCAGCGCGAGCACAAAGAGCGCAAGGATGCCGACGAGGTAACCCCACCAGGCCGTGGGGATGTCGTACACCCAGTCGCCGTCGGCGTCCTTGTAGCGGTACGACTCGAGGTCCGTGGTCGTGGGGAAGTGGCCGATGAAGTAGCCGAGGCCGTTTACCGCCAGCACCGAGCCGGCGAGCGCCGTCGCGACGATCAGCGCCATCTTCTCGATCTTGAAGGCGAGCGCGCCGCAGATGAGGCCGAGCACGATGGCAAGCACGAGCAGCCCCGTGGTCGGGTCGTTCGGGTAGATGCGGTAGCCGAACGACGTGTTGATGAGCGTCGCGAGGAACACGCCGCCGGCGGCGCCGACCAGGAAGATGCCGGCGTTGTAGATGGCGACCACAAGCGAGCCGACGATCGCGCCGCCGACGATGAAGGCGACCCACCACGCCGTGTTCTCGTACGACTTGCCGTCCACAATGTAGTGCACGATCGTCGACAAAATGTACCCACCGACGAGGAACCCGCAGGCAAACATGGTTGGCCGCAGCAGCCGGTAGCCGCACGTGGCGACCGCGAGCCCCACGCCGATGGCGACACCCGCCGCGATGCCCGGGCCTACCTTGATGTTCTGCACCGTCTCGACCGCGTCGTCCGCGGCGGACGCGTTGTCGGCTGCCACGAGCGCGCTAACGAGCGCGAGAAGCGCCAGCAGCAGGTAGGAAGATGCGCGCGTGTTGCTTGCCATGGCTCTCGTGTGCTTGGGACGAAGGAGATCGAGGAATGAGACGAAGAATCAACGAGCTTTCGCCTTTTTGGCCGACGCCTTAACCCGTCGCGTCGCTTCAGCGGCAAATATCCAAATGAACAGGTTGGGAAAGGACGGAGCACCACACGCAATTAAGAACGGCAAAGGCGCCGCGCGGGACCAGCGCTGACGGCGCCTTTACCTTGAGTTGAGTATTGGCGAGCGCCGCGTGCAGGTGTTTCCTGGAATCGCGCGTTGGCAGCTGCCAAGTACAATTTGGACAAGTTGGGAGCGACGGACTTAACGGTTGACTGCACTTTTGTATAAACCAAACCTGGCGTGTCATATACTGTATGTTGCGGGGCAGGCGAGAGCAGATGGGGAGCCGACTGCCAGCTGGTGCTGCCTCGCAGCTGACGTACAGCGTGGCACAAACCAGCAATTGTTTAGATTTACTTACTACAGTCCAGTACACATTCCATTGATAGAAATAAATACTGGATAATAGTTTACAAATACCAAAAATGAGATTTCGTCAGTAATAATATTCAGAAAAATTGAATGAAACTATCGGAACACTATCAATTACGGACAAATATGGATAAAAGTATCCAACGAAAATCCACCCCTACCAGTCCAACGCAGGAGTTGTGGGTACGCTTCAACATGAGCGACACGAATGAATCCGCGCACGCCTATCACAGAAAAAATATCTCACCACGATAATCCACACACACATGTTTTTCTGCATGACGGTGCCAGCACTGGTGGCAAAGCAAAAGCCGGCCGGTGGCATGAAACCGTTGACTGTAGAGCGTAACACTGCACTGCCTGTTAAAGGATGGTCGATTGCACAACGAAACCAACTCCTATCGTGCCCTCAGATATCAGCTACTGTAGGCGCAAAACTCGTTTCATCAACATGAGTTTTTCGAAGCAATGCAAGGTTGTCTCTGGGCGGTGGTGTGTGCTCATTTGGGTTCGATCCTAAGGCTTGTTCCTAACTGGCCCCGTGCCAGGCCATGGCACGAATACGCTAATTTGGTTGGTTGATGAATAAATGAGTTTAGGTATGGCTAGGTGTCCCCACGGCGTGTGGCATAAAGAGAAACCCGTCAATACCGGACGGTTCAATTAATAAATGATACGGTTATTTTAAATCTAAAAAACAACAACAGCATCGACTTTCACGGTTCATAGAATGTTACCCGTCCGGTATTGACGGTTTTACTGTATAGTCCCGGCCAAAACTCCTGATCCAGCAGAAAAATCGATGTAACTCTGCGAATGTTTCGAGTTCGGCCACGTTGTTTAGATATATGATGTATTTTACCGGAGTGAATCGCGTAGTGGGGTTAAAATAGCGAAATTTGCCTTGCAAATACAACCTCACATACAAAAAAGCGATTTTGCCACGTCGCCAAAACTGATGGGACACTGCATCCTATATTAAAGTCAGTATTAAAACATGAGTGTCAGAATGATTGTGATCGCTAGTAGCTGATCTTCCCGCCGCGACGTTCGAGGAGTCGGAAGCAGCGTATCGGCATCGAGTCGATCAACGCACGGAGCGTTTTCACGCTGATCTTGCACCAGACGTCCTTAATGGCCTCCGTGAGGTCAGTAACGCTTTGTATTGCTTTCCGTTTGCATACACGATGTTAGCCATGATCCCCCACACATTTTCAGTAGGGTTTAGGTCAGGCGAACGCGCCGGCCAGTCTAGCACCTCAACATGCATCTCCTCTAAAACTTCTGTGTCTCTCTGGATGAATGAATCGTCACGTTGTCTTGCTAAAAGACAAATCCAGACCCGTAGAGCAAGTGAGCGAACGGAAGCAGATACTCGGACACTGTGTCGATGTAGTGTCCCGAGTTCTGCTTCCCAACCAAAAACGCTAGTTGGGACTTGCCGTCCCAAATAAAC
>JAADXW010001002.1:0-13100 GCA_023337975.1 Phytopythium ostracodes
CACGCTAAAATGTGCTATAGATAGGTTTTTGCACACAAACAAACATATCTAAACAGTATCGCCTAACTCGTAAAATTGACCAAGTTACGGACCAAAACGTACACTAAAATACGTGTGATTTTTGTTGTGGCGCGCAGTGTATAATCTCGGACGGCTTTGTCAGGGACTCGATCGTGTGCTTCCGTGCCGGAGCCAAGCGGAAGCGCGACGCCGGCGACGACTACCATGGGAACTTCGACGGTCCCAAGTTCGAGCGGTGATTCACCGCGCTCTGCATCACGCTGAAGGCGCTCCGCGGCCCATGCGTCATCCACATGGACGGCGCGTCGTATCACAAGGAGCGCGTCAACCCCGCACGGACCATGGGATGGCGTAAGGGCCTGATCCAACAGTGGCTCACTGAGAACGGTATGTACCGTACAGTGCGGTCTGAAGCTACTGTCTATTGTTTGCGGCTACCATACTGGGTTCGTTATGTACTTCCTCTGTATCGGAAAAGAATGTCTTGTCTTGAAAAGGGGGCGGAACTTCGCTAAATTTTGGTCAAATTAGAAATATCGCACACGAGTAGAAAGCAGGCGACTGGGGGATTTGCACAGATTTACTCTTTTGCAAATAGCCCCCGAAACAGTTTAAATGACCAGAAAATTATAATATCATTTTTGACGGGGATAAGGTTATTTAACGCAAGTCAATGGGTACTTTACAAAATGTAAATATAAAAATACTAGTCGACGCTTTTTTTTGCTTATCCATCACCGTGTCGCATAGGTCCGAATTACCGTCAGAAAGGCTCCGGTTTAATTTCCCAGAATCTGAGGGTTTTCTCGGTGTTATGTTGAAATCTATTGAAATCACCTATATTTTAGTCCAATAAACATCAAGTAAAAATTAATCGTAAAATTGTCTAATGTTGAACTAAAAATTAGTGTGTGTTTTAAATTAGTATATTCACGTAAAAGACAGTGTAAACGTCACCAGCGCGTTGACACTGCTTTCCACGACCTGCCCGTCACACGGAATTGACAGGAGCCCCGCCTTGGACAAATAGTAGCGACTTCGAATGCGGGGGAGCTTATAGTCGTTATGGCCATGGTGCTCAATCACCTTGGTCATAACTCCCTGCAACGTAACGAAGCACTTACTAATGGTCTATGGCTAAGCACTCTGAAATGAATGCAGTACCGTAGCAATGAGTTGGTCAGTAGTAAACGACTCCTGCTGATACTGCAGCGACTGAATAGAGTGAGAACAGCCCAAATCCAACACATTCAGGTCGGGCAAACGAGGAGGCTGGCAAATCATCTTGAGCTTCCAGCCGTCCTTACGCCCAGCCTGCTCAATCACTGGATCCCCAGCCAGTGTGTGAGGACCAGCGTTGTCCTGCTGGACGAGAATTGTCCTTGGTTTTCGCCCTAGTATTCATATAAAGCACATTGTCAATTTGGTAAGTCCAACACGTATATTTACAATCAGATTGCTCATACCTGGCCAGCGCTCGCGAATTGCTGCGAAAACCTTCTCTGTGATGAGCTTCCGATATACCGCACGCGTCATATTGATGCACTTGGTGATGGGCGCCCCGCGCGGCCGGATTTTCGATGTCCGCTGCGTGGCGGCCGTTTCCACCAGCGACCATATCCCAAGCTTGCCGTCGAAGACGCAGCGATGATGTTGATCGAAGCGAGGCCGTGCAACGGCCGCTAAAAACATCACCTTACCGATGTACCGTTTATTTGGTGACGCTCGGTAAGGATCTGCTTCATTTGCGGCCAGGTAGTACGTGTCTGTGGCTTGGTAGAAGTTAAACCACTTCTCATCGATATGCACGCGGTCGTACATGTGGTCCATCCAGTGCAAACGCCACCCTAAAAAAAAAGGCAAATAAAATAAGTACTTGTTAATTGCAAAGCATATATTATCAGACCAATACCGCTGATATAAGATACAAGAAGGTATTACTTTCGTACCGAGTGGCTGATGAACGTGTTGAAGAGCGTAGGCGAGGCGCTGCATCATGTGTCCGTGCGTTAGCAGCGGCTTCACCCTCAACTTAACGCATCTAATGTAGCCGCGCTTGAAGAGGTGCCACATAGTCATAGCGGGGACGCCTGTCACCGCCGAGAGCGCCTGAAATGTCCGTCGCTTCCCCACCGGAACGCTCTCAACCAATGCCAGGCGTTCCATCGCCGCTGGGTCGGTCGGTTAGAGAGAGGGTCGGCCGCTTGTCGTCGTCGTCGCTGCGCGCCCGCCAAACTGCACGTACAGTGCCGCCGCTGCAGCCAAACTCGGATGCGGCGGCGGTGACAGCGCTGTACGCGAGCCGACTGTTAACGAATCTCTGGGCCAGAAAGACGAGAATGCGGCGACGGTCGCCATTGGACAAGTCGCGCCTGCCCTCCTAACGCGGCATGAGCGCGGTGGATGTGAAAATGAGAGCGAAGAGGATCGGTAATGAGCACGTCAGTAATGAATGGACAGCATTGATAAAGTTTGGCTGGTTGACGACCACAGCTCACGTCGCACCCCCGAAAATTGCAGTACTGTACAGTACAGCACTGAAGTAGACTGGATTTAACACGGGATCGTCAGATCGTACTGAACTTTTTTTAACGTGATGAAAAATTGAGCTTCGGTACCTTGGAATTTATGTTAAGGCCTTGTTTCGAATGTCGGACGGTTTTCGCCAATCAAAAGCCCCAAGGTTTTTCTCGAAAAACCAAACCCGACATTTTTTTCGATACTGAGGAAGTACATCGCAGGTGTACAATACAGTCCACACGAAACGAAGCAGCAGCTCACCGCTCAAGACAAAGAGATGGGTGTTAGGCCGGTGTACATGGCCAACGTCGTAGCGCGCCAGCATTCTCACTATCTGCTGTATACGCCTCCTTATCACCCTGATCTACAGCCTATCGAGCTGATCTGGACGATGCTAAAAAATCGCATCGCCCAGGACCCGGCCAACAGCATAGGGGAGTTGGAAACTAAAGTACGGGCAGGATTGGCAGCCATCAGAGGTCCAGACTGGGTTAGAGTGTTTAGGCATGCCCCAAAGAAGGAGGATCAGTACCTGGCATGCGCAGCGACAATTGTCGCTGCAACACTGAAGGAAGCGATCTCAGAGAGTAGCGGCTACAGCACCGATGACGAGAGCGAAGGCAGCGACTTTTAGTTTTATACCTCTCCACCTGAATATTACGAACACTGAGCTATGGGTCAACATTCGAAACCGATCTGATGTGACGCATCCCCTTTCTGAACCGAAGCAGACGTTTTCTCCGTTTTAACCGATCAAGTGCCTCCCCGTGGTCAACCCGTTTCCCCAAACTTTTGGAAACCAAATCACCCCAATTCAAACGCGTGTAATTCGAAAACGATGCCGAAATGGACTGTTTTGACCTCATTTTCGGAATATTTGGCGTCTCTTTTACCCCTATGCGAGCCACTTTGCCAGAATTCCCATTTTTGACTTGATTACTGCTTCGTCTTTACTGGATTCTATATTTATGTCGCGTATAATACGACAACTATGGAGTCAACAATGTGCGCTGCAAGCTACGCAAGCTGCCAGCGCAGACTGTATTGCATGCTACATCGTATATTTGTGGTGTTTAATTTTGCAATTGCCACTGCCGTGCTCTGTACTGTAAGTTAGACTGAATGTTCGAGAGTGATGCATGCAAGAAGCACACAGCACGATTTTCACAAATGATTTTCTTCCGTGAGAGAGTGGTTAGTGCCATACGATTAGTTTTATGTGTTTGGTAAAGCAACTATGTAAAAGTGAGTCTATTGTCCGCTTAACGCACCTTGGGCCATCAAGTTGCTTTTTGCCTTCTCAAGAATGGGAGAGTATGTTCATTGGCGTTTGTGGGTGTACAATAAGCAGAATTCGCATAAAATTGCTGTTAGACAGCGCATCGCAAGCAAGTAGAACGGTAAATGGTACATACCGAGCCACTGGTAGCTGTCAGTGTCGAGTCAGAAGGCCGGCCCCATTGGCTTTACCAAATGTGACTGGCAAAGGCTTCGCTGGCTTTCAACTTCGAGTGTCGCCCACTTTCTATCTAAAGTTTCTATCTCTAATTCAATACAAATTTGTATAGTGATGAGTGTGTGTCATTTTTCTTTTCGTGCCCCTCAACCGTCCCTCAAACTCCGGACAAGAATCATTTTCAGCAAAATCAGGCTCAACTACTTAACCTCTAAAACTCTATATACATCTTAATTTGATCATTACTTTATGCAAGCTCCTCCAGAAATCGATAAACCTGTTTGAATAATGCATACGGGCAAATATATTAGAATTTGGCATAAAAAATGTATTGAAGCAGTACCAAGTATTTATGTGACCATACTAAAACCGTGGATCGAATTAATCCCCTGGGGGCTGTTCGTTCTTCTAACGAAGCACTACCAGTATAACCCCAGCGTCCAGCCAAGCTACAACCAGAATCTTGCCACTGTTGCCGCCTCAAGTCATAATCATCAGTTCTGCCATCGTCGGGTGCAATGGCTCCTCACGCAGGGCTAACAGCGCGTGACGCGAGCGGATGTTGTGTCCTCCTGTGGGCTGCCATGCACGTTAAACGTCGTGGACAATACCCAGTTCGTCGACTACTAGCGCTGCACGAGTTTGTAGCCACAGCTCCTCTGGCGGGTCATCGCGGCCACCGTGATCACACCGCTGCCAAGTCTCCTCGCCATCACGCTGTTCGAACTCGTGCACCTAAGTACACCAAGCACCGGCCTGGACAACCGAAGCTTCTACGTCCGAGAGTTCGCCACATACTGGGTGTCGGGCGTCTGCCTGCTGCAGCAGATCTCCACGGCGGTTGGCTCAGCTTTGCCCATGTCGACAACGCACCTCATTGTGCTGGGAATGCTGCTTGCAGTGGCCAGCGCCAGCCTCACCTACGTGTTCGCCTTGACAATCGGTTTCTTGGCGCCCTTCACGATGCAGGTGTGTGCTCCGAGCCACTTACTCCTTCAGCTCCGAGCCACTTGCTGCTACAGACGCTGGCCCTGATAGTCACGTCGCGTGTCCAGCTCCGCGCAAACCCGAGCGCGATCCGTGACGTCGCCAGGGAGGGCATGCTCTTTGTATGTCAGTCGTGGATGATCCTGGTCTACCCCGTCTACTACTACGCGTTCACACTAGTACCAGAGACCAGCATGCTGCGTCTGGCGCTCTTGTGTCTGCTGCCGGTACTTAAGACCGTCAACCGCCTGCTCTTCTACTACGTGAGCCGGAAAGCGGACGGCGCGGACGAGCACATCCCACTACTCGTGGTGTTCAACGCCGACGTCATGGGTTGTCTCTTCACGGCCTTCTGCATGCAGTACAAGCCGTCGGTCGCCGTGGCGATTGCCTTCGCAGTCGCCAAACTGTCGCAAGCCTTGTTGCTGCTTCAACAAACCAGCGCAGATGCTCGAGCTGTAACGAGACTGCAGGATCGCATCCACGGCTACCGGTACCCTAAGCCTTTGGCCTCCGATAAACCTGGTACGATTGACTGCCTTGACACTCTCAGCGTTGTCGATGAAGTCGCGGATATCTGCACACGGCACCGCCAAGTCAATCCGTCGGGCAATGCGGGCACGATTGTGCAGGCGACGCCTCCACTTGTCTGCTGCTTCGACAACAGGAACCGCTGGCTCGGAGATCCCCAAGTTACCGCGATTGTTTGTTCTGCAGATATCAACGGCGTCACTGATAGACCTGCCAGCAAGACAGTGTCAACTAGCAACAAGCAGCCCGAGACTGCCGAGCTCGAACGCCTGGAGCGCGATTACACTGATGGAGGAAAGAAGCTTCTGTACGCGACTGGGTTCACGATCATCGTCGAGTACGTCAAGGTGGTCATCCCCGTCATATACTGTACGTAGTGGCGTCTCCCTGCCATTCAGACTCTCTGATGGACTCTCACGTCTCTCTTGCCAGCTTTGTACCTGACCGTCATGTTCCACATGCCCATCCGCGTCTACTACGCGCAGTTTGCCGACATGGATGAGCTGAACCTGCGGCGCACCGTCGCCAACGTGCTGCTCTACACGGCGGTCGAGCTGGTCTCATTCTTGATCGTGCACTTCAACTTGCAGCGCCTGCTTCGGGTCTCACCGGTTCGTCAGCTCGCCTTCGTGCTCACGCGGCAGGTCGTGCACGTCGAGTCGATGCTGCTGCTTTACGTCGTGTACTCGACGCAGACCTCGCTCGACCATTATAGTAAGTGCTTGCATACTGGATCGAGACCACTGCGAGTGTCGGTTCTAATGCTGCTTGGAGTCGCAGGCAACGACTACTCGTTCCGGTTCGCGTGGCTATCGAACACGACGGCTGCGCATTAGTTCGCAAAACAAGGTCAGCAGCGCGATACATACAGCTCGGACGCCTGGAGACGCAAACTTTCAACATGACATTCAACCGATGGGAGCAGTCAGAGCCGCACGCGGGGCGGCTCCTACTTTTGGATCACGTGCGTCGACCGATAGGTGAAGTCTTCTAAGAACTCGCGCTCGCGGTCGACCGAGTCGAGCATGCGCCACTCGGGCGTGTCCACCGGCACCTGGTTGATAAACTCATTGTCCACGTACTTGGCGTCCGCGTCGTCAATCACGTCCGGAACCCACTCGGGCTGGATCTTCTTGCGTTGCAGCGCCTCCCAGTCGATGCCCTCGAAGAACGGGTGGTTCATGATGGAGAACGGCACGGGTTCGTTCGCGCCGAGCCGCTTGGTCGGGTCGCGCTCGATCAGCCCCGTCAGCAGCGACTGCACCTCCTCGGGCAGCTCCGGCGGGATGAACAGGTAGCCTTCGCGGATGTTGCGGTACATGATGGCCTTGTTCTCGTCCTTGAACGGCGTGCGGCCGACGTACATCTCGAAGATCAGGATGCCGAGGCTCCACCAGTCGCATGACTGATCGTACTCTACCGGGGCCTCGTTGCGCTTCTTGCGGCCGGAGTCGTCGTCGTCAACTGCCGCGAGCACTTCGGGAGAAATGTACTCGGGTGATCCGACGAACGAGGTGGCCTTGCCGCCGTTGGCCTTGCGTGACAGGCCAAAGTCCACCAGCACGACGTGTCCGTCTTTGGCGATCAGGATGTTCTCGGGCTTCAGATCGCGGTAGATGATGTCAAGGCTGTGCAAGTGCGCCAGACCAGCGACCAGCTCGGCCGCGTACAGCTGGATGCGGCCGGGCGTGAGCTTGAGCTCGCCGCTCTGGTTCAGGTTGAAGTGGTGGCGCAGGTCGCCGCCGTTGTAGAACTCCATGCCCATGTACACCTTGTCCTCGTTCTGGAACGCGAAGAGCAGCTGCGCGACGAACGGGTGGCGCACCTCGCGCAGCATGTCGCGCTCGATCTTGGCGTTGCGGCGCATGCTGTCGTCCATGCCGATCTTGCTGATGATCTTGATCGCGTACACCTTGCCGTCCTTGCGCGCCGACAGCACGCGGCCGTACGAGCCCGTGCCAAGCACCTTGAGCAGCTCAAAGTCCTCGATCCTGAGCGACGACTTGGACTTGCCGCGGTTCGAGTCGCCCGCCGTCGACCCGATCGCCGGCGCGCCGAGGTTAATCTTGGACTGGCCGAGCCCTGACTCGTCTTCGTTGCCTACGGACGCCGACATCATGGACCGAGAGAGCGGGTCCTCGTCCGAGTCCTCGACCTCCTCGGCTTGTCCCGACAGGATGAGGTCTCGCTGCTGGATGGACGCCTTCTGGACGCTCGCGTCGAGGTGGTTCACCATGAAGCGGTAGTACTTCCACGTGCTGTTGGTGAAGCGCGTCTCGCCCGACACGTGCATGAGCACGCCGTTCTTGATGAGCGCTGTGCCGAGCAGCATGGCCTCCTCGGCCGTGGAGCACGTGACGCCGCCCTCCATGGGCCGGTTGGGTCCGTGACACAGCATCCACTCGACCGCCTCCTTGCCCGTGATGACGCACGGGTGCAGCTTGAGGTACAGGCTGCGGTCGCGGCTGGGTACCTCGCGGCGCATCTGCTCGCCGCACGTCCAGAGCTGCCACAGACTCGGCTCGCGCACGATGCGGCTCGAGATGCGCAGCTTGCCCTGCACGCGCTTCATTTTCCCGCCGGGCCGCAGCTGCAGGTCGTACCAGGCCACGCGCTCCTCGCCGCTCGTGTTCATGTCCTCGAGGCTGAGCAGCAGGCGGCCGAGGTCGTCCGCCTCGACGCGGCCCTTGTCCTTGCACTTGACGAGCAGGTACTTGGCGTGCACGAGGTTGGTCTGGATGCCGAAAGTGTACTCCTCGGCGGCGGCGGCGGCACCGATGCCCAGCGGCTGGTGCGCCTCGATTCGGCTCTCCATGGAGCGCAGCACGGCCGCCTTGAGCGGGCTCCAGACCGGGTTCTGCTGCCGCAGGGGCGGCGTGCGCTGCTTCTCGCCCTTGATCTCGCGCATCTGCTCATCCAGCAGCACCAGCGTGCAGTACGCGTTGCGCGCGCGGCCCGACTCGGGCGGCAGCAGATCCCACGCCTCGATCGGCGTCACCTTGAGCAGGAAGCGCCGCTTGGCCTTGACGCGCGCCTTGCCGTCAGCGCCCACGGCGCTCGCCGAACTCTTGCGGCTCATGGCGCGGCCTGCACGTACACCCACCACACATAGCGAGTCAGTGCGTCGGTGCGTCCTTCCCCCATACAATTAATAATAGACAACGCGCGGTACACTACCGGAAGACGGGAGCATGGCGGGCGTCCTAGTGGCGGACGGACGCGGATAAGAAGAAAGGCCGACGACGATGCGAGAGCACAAGCAGGTTTCCTTTCCCCCTGCTTGGCGTTCTACCGGCGCGTCCACCCGAGTGCGAGGAGCGAGTAGGTCGCCAATACTTGGTCGCGGCCGGCGGTAGAACGAATGAATGCTGCAGTCGACTGACGGGCTCTCGACGGCGCCGACAAACAACAAAACAACCGGAAAAAAGTAGGTCGGGAGGGGGGAGGAGGGCGATTGAGGGTGGGTTCTCACTTGGTCTTGGGTAGAGTGTGGAAGAGGAAGGGGAAGAGGTTCGAAAGACAGTGTGTGCTGGTCCGAAATAAAGTGGTGGGGCAGCGCTGAGTAAGGTTGCGGCAACGATGGAGGGGTCGGGTAAATTGACGCACGAGGGAAAGGTTACGGATACAATCCGTATACTGAATGTTTGGATGCTGCCTGTTCGCGCCACCCAGAATCAGTTGAGGGTAGGTAAATTTGGTTGAAGCGTCCTGATTGGCCTATATTGTGTATACTATACATGAATCCGTATAATGGTAGGCTTGACAGGCGCGTCACTCGGATCAGAGTGACGTATGCGTGGCCTGCAACGTCACGAACGACACATCGCAGGCAGCAACCTATTCTGGTTGACGTGAAGGTGGTTTATTGTGCGTTCTGCCCTACCCGATCGACTCTCAGTAGTGTCCGCGATATCTAAATGTGTATGTGCGCGTGCATTCGCCCCACGCTCCGCTCTACCCGCGTCTCTGCTCTACTCGAGCTTGACGGCGACACCCATGTCCAGATGCACGAGCCGCGCGCTGCCGAAGAGCCGCTCGGGCAGCTCGTCGGCGCGCTGGCCCTCGATCAGGAAGCCCATGTCGATCACCAGCTTCTTGGTGTAGCCTGACACGAGCCCGACGACGCGGTTGGCGACGGCCGAGGAGCCAATGTCCACGTCCAGCTCAAAGTACCCATTGCCCGAGAAGCACGGCTGCCGCAGCTTCTTGCCGATAATGGCGGGCGTCGTGCCCACGGCCTGGCGCACGATGAACGGGCCCTCCATGATGCACGGGATGAGCTTGAAGCGCTCGTTGCGGAACTCGTCCGAGCCGTCCAAGAAGTCGCGCATGAGCTCCGCGAAGGCCGACCCATCGTCCAGCACGTTGCTGCCCGGCGGCGCCTGGTAGTACAGCACGAGGCAGATGCGCGGGTTACCGGGCACGACGAAGTTCATGACAAACGTGAACGGCATGGTCGTGCCGGCCACGGCGTGGCGCTTGAGCTCCAGCTGCACCAAGTTGTCCGGCCGCGACGCGATGTGCTCGAGCGTCATCGACGACTGGAACAGGTCCACGCCAACCAGGCGGAACGCCGGCGGCGCCGACGGGATCTTACGCCGGTCGGTCAGGTAGTCCGGCCCACGCACGAGCATGGGGTTACCCTCAGGTTCGCACCACATGGCGCGCGGCACGTTCGTCGGCCATTCCTTAAGAACATGGCCGCCTTCCGTCGGGATCGCCCCCGCAATCGGCTCGCCAGTCACGGGATCCACGGGAGCGTCGGTTGATGCGACTCCGGCCCCGATAGCGTCGTCGCTCGCGCCGACAACACCACCGCCGGCCGCGATCGCGGCGCCAAACTCGTCCGGGACGTTGGGGCAGACAAACTTGCGCGCTTCCCAGACTTCCTGCAGACCGGACAGCGCCAGGATCTGCGGGCGCAGGTACACGAGCAGCGAGTTCAGGCGCTGGAGCAACGCGCCTTCCCATCCGCACGGGTCCAAGTGCACGACGCTCGTTACCAGCGACGACAACTCGTCAGTCGTCGACGACGAGGATCCAGTCGATGTAGCGGGCGCGCGCGGGGAGATGATGAAGCCGCCGCCGCGGCAGGTCGCGCGCACGATGCCGTGCGTCGGTGGACACTCGGGGTGCAGCGCGCTCTGCATGCAGATGACGTAGGACCCGTCCTCGGCGCGTCGCCAGTAACGGAGCAGGCACACATCGCGCGGCGTGATCCACCTGTGTCGTCACGAATGGAACACCCATGAGTGCCGATGATAGAGATGGTATAATGGTGGCTGCACCTCGGTGTATGAAGCATGGTGACTCACAGCGGCCAGATCCAGACGGGGCGGTAGACGACGTGGATGATGTCCGAGTGGTCGTCGATGGTGTGCACCACCTCGGCGCGCTCTACCGACGCGTCCCAGCTAATGAATGCGCCGTCAATCGTACGTACAGTTAGTCGGCGTACTCGTCACCCTCCTGCTTATCACATACACACATCGTGCACGTACGTGGGGAGGTTGCGCACGTTCATGAGGTAGAGGAAGATCTCGGAGGGGGCGCCGTCGACGACGCGCAGCGTCTTGAAACACGGCACGGCGCGCTTTGCGCGGGCGGCCGAGAGCGTCCAGAGCGCGCCCGCGACGACCGCAAGCGTGAGCAGCAGCGCGACCAGCACGCCGCCGCCGCCGATCGAGCCGGCCAGGAACGTGACCAGCCCCGCGGAAGCCGTCGACACGAGCAGGCCGTTCAGCGGCTCGGGCGCCGCGTCCGACGTCTGCTCCTGCCAGATCTGTGCGCCCGCAAACAGGTCCACGACCTTCCACGAGGCCGCGAACATGGCCCACGAGCGCTCCAGCTCGCTCAGCAGCTTGACGGTGCTCGGCACGCCCGCGCCCACCGCCGCCGTCGTCGCCGTTGTCGTCGGTGCTCGGTCCGCCGCGCGGCCGTTCGGGTGCAGGCTCGGCTTGCCCCTGCTGCTGTTGCTGCTTCCGCCACTGCCCTCGCTGGTCTGCTGCGCCGCCATGGACGTCGAGATGGACGGCGGGAGACTCGCGCGAGGGGAGCGACCGCTCGCCTTGCTGATGGACGCGGGCGTCACGTCGCTCGCGGCCTTGTCCAGTCGCCCGCGGCTGCCGCTCGGGCGCATCAATGACGGCGCGCTGGCGCTGGTGTATGCACTAGAAGCGGAGGAGGTGGAGCTGCTGCCGCCTGGGGGAACGGCGCTAGTGCCGGGAGTGGGCTCCATCGGCCGAGGAGGATGCCAGTCGGTCACGTTTCTCGTCCCCCGAGCGTGTTGGATGGACGATCCGAGCGGAGTTGTATGGGGATTTGTATGGGAACGGGCCGCGTGGCATCATCATCATGCAAGCAACCAGGCGACGGAAACGGAACAGTAGGCGTCTGGTTGAAGCAGCAGAGGCAGAAAGTACCGTTATTATGGTACATGTACCGGTACAAACGGCACATGTTCCAGTGCTAACAGTACATTGTACCGATATGCAGGTACAGTGTATCCATGTGCGTGTGGGACACGTCGACGGTCCGCGCTTCACTGATGGAATAGGGGAGTCAGAATTGGGAAAACATCAAAATGAAATGGAAGTGTCTACATCTACCGATTATCTGGATAAAGACAGGCGAATCAATACTCTGCTAACCCTGATTCCTAACCAGCCTCAGTACAATCACAAAAATCACCAGCCGAAGGCAGGCGAAACCAAGCGCAGCGCGCAGCGCTGCAAGACTAGAGTCTAACGCGTGAGCTTGGCTTTGAAGATTTTGCCGGCTTGGTACGAAGCGAAGCCTTCGCATTAAGCCCAAAATCTTCGCGTTGATGCCCTCCAGGTAAGGGTTTAGGGTATAGGTTTCCAGGGACAGTTTAAAAATTAAGTACTGATTTAATTTTTTGACAGGTAAAATAGCCCATTCTTTATCATGGGTAATCGGTTGACGTAGGGAGAGCCAAATGAAATCGCCACTTAGTTGGCCACGAAACCGCCACTTTTTCTCATAAAGTGCGCGCCATAATTATACGAACAAAATATTTTTGAGTGTAACTTTCTGAAAAAACTGCGCTACAAAAGCTCAGTTTAGCTGGAAGCAATTTACGAATCAAGACGCTTCAATTCATACCAATTTTGTGTCAATCCGACCAGTCAATCAAAAATTACGACCAAAACCCTGAAAATTGGCGGTTCACGGGGTGACAAAAGTATATGAACACTGAATTTTTAAAACTTTTTACGACAGTTGAATGCCGCAAACAGCAGTAAAAAAAGAGCGTTAGTACTTGGCCTTGTATCCACGCTTCTCGAGGACGTCGCAGCAGTGGTCTGGCATCGACTTCACGAAGTTGACCAACGTTTCTGGTGTGATACACTGCCAGGCCGCCTGGACAGCTTCCTCAAGGTCGCGTACCGAGTAGTATTGCTTCCTGCCGTCATAGACGTCTCTAGCAAGGATGCCCCATAGGTTCTCGATGGAATTTAGGTCTGGTGAGACCGCAGGCCAATCAAGAACCTTGACATTGAGGTCGGTGAGGAAATCCTTCGTCGACCCCGAGGCGTGAATGCTCGCGTTGTCGTGATGGAAA
>JAADXW010001003.1:0-13089 GCA_023337975.1 Phytopythium ostracodes
CTATTTTGGGGGCGGTAAAAAGTGATTTTGACGTGTTTTGCCACTACCGACAACATATCTAAACAGCATCTCCTAATTCCAAAAATTGACTGAGTTACGGCATAAAACATGGGTGGTCATAATAACTTGGCGCGGAGTGTACTTCGTGATTGCGCGCCCTTTATGATGCGCGACGAGACACTTCCAATCGTCCAACCCGTCCAAACATCGAATAGGTACGTACTATGGAAGACAGTTTACAACGCCACCTGTTGCTGACTGGGAAAATCTTCTGGTGGGATTGGTTGATCAGGCACCAGACACTCCCGTTCAAGTATTGCAACACCGGGCAACTTCTTACACCATCACGTCTCCGACCTGCGTACCCTCAACTTTATCGGAATGAAATGCTCAACCGCAACTTCCCATTTTCCACTAATCATCTGCACAATATACACATTTTCCGCCAATCCTAGCGCGTAAAACACGAGCGGCCGACACGACACCAGACAGCACCTGCCTGTGATAAGAGCGCGGCCATTCCGGAATCCGCGCGCCGCTGATCATCGGTCCTTCTTTCCCTTCCTCTCCCTCCCTCCCCCAATCCCGCCCGCCATCCCTACCGGTCCGCGCCGCTCGGTCACTCTGCGATTCGCCTGATGCTCACTCGCCGCTGCTCCGCCGCCCTCGCCCGCCGCGTCATGCCGTCCAACGCCGCCGCCGCCTTGTCCACCGCCGCCAGCGGCAGCGGCCTCAAGGCCGCCAACCTCGAGGTGCACCGCACGCAGGCGCCCAAGGAGAAGCTGCCCAAGGAGAAGCTCAAGTTCGGCAAGACCTTCACGGACCACATGCTCGAGGTCGACTGGGTCAAGGGCCAAGGCTGGGGCAACCCCGTCATCCGGTGCGTTGGGGTTCAGAGGTGCAAGCGCCCATAACACGTCGCACTTACCGCGCTGTCCGCTCTGTATGCAGTCCGTACGGCCCGTTCTCGCTCGACCCCGCCAGCGCCGTCTTCCACTACGCCCTGGAGGTGCGTTGTCGCTATGCGGCGTGGTGTCAAGGCGGGTGAATGGCTCACTGGCAGGTCGTCTTTGTGTACCATCATCAGTGCTTTGAGGGCATGAAGGCGTACGTGGACCAGAGCGGCAAGATGCGCCTGTTCCGCCCGGACATGAACATGAAGCGCCTCAACCGCTCCATGAAGCGCCTGCTACTGCCCGAGTTCGACGGCGACGAGCTGACCGAGTGCCTCAAGTAAGTTGCCGAGGCTCCTAGAACTATAGTATTTGGAAAGACTGCTCACTATGAACATCTACGGCTGATGTGAACAGGGAATTGCTGCGGCTAGACCGCGGCTGGATCCCGGAGGGCGACGGCTACTCGCTGTACATCCGCCCCACGGGCATCAGCACGCAGGCGTCGGTCGGCGTCGGCGCGTCCGAGAGCGCCAAGCTCTTCATCATCCTGTCGCCTGTCGGACCCTACTACCCGGGTGCGTTGTTGCACATTGTGAATCGTTCCAGCTCGGTTTCTTGCTGACATTGCATGTCGGATTGACTGTCAATGAGCAGAGGGCTTCAACCCCGTCAAGCTGTACGCCACGGACCGCTTCGTGCGCGCCTGGCCCGGCGGCACCGGCGGCTACAAGCTCGGATCGTACGTGGCTGCTTGGCAGTGACTGGTTGACTCTCGTGGCCATTCGGTTCTAACCTCGGTGCCTTGTATCGCGTCTGCTGCCTGCAGAAACTACGCGCCGGGCATCATGCCGCAGTACGACGCCGCGGAGAAGGGCTACTCGCAGGTTTGGCATGGTTTCTCTCGGCACAACTGGTCTGTTGATCGAGCGCTGTGCTCACACTGTTCTTTTATCTACGACAGAACCTGTGGATCTTCGGGCCAGACCACGAGATTACCGAGGTCGGCACCATGAACCTGTTCATCCACTGGGTCAACGAGCAGGGCGAGAAGGAGCTGATCACGCCGACGCTCGACCGCGGCGACATCCTGCCGGGCATCACGCGTGACTCGATCCTGGAGCTCACGCGTGAGTGGAACGAGTTCAAGGTGACGGAGGGCCACATCAAGATGGCCCAGGTGCAGAAGGCGGTGGAGGAGGGCCGCATGATTGAGATCTTCGGCTCGGGCACCGCCGCCGTCGTCTCGCCCGTGTCGACCATCCACTATCAGGGCGAGGACCTCAAGATCCCACTCGGCGGCACGGACGGCCGCGCCGGCAAGCTCGCCGAGCGCATCTGGAAGTCCCTCGGCGACATTCAGGTAAGGTCCTTACTGATGAGTGGTTGATTGCGGACTGGCTCGCTAACGTGTTGCTGGCTGTTTGACTGATACCAGTACGGCCGCGTGGAGCACCCGTGGTCGGTCGTCGTTGACTAGGCAGTCTACCGTCATCGCGCGGAGGCCTGATGAACCGACTAGAGGCACCGAAGACGCAAAGTCGGACGCTGCAGATGGCCTTCGATCTCCATTCTCGGATCCTAATGTCAATACACAAGAATGCTCCGCTGTGAAGCGCTGCACTGTGCTGTCCACCCTGTGTGCTCCTGTTGCAGTAGGACGCCACCATCTCGACCTGATGCGTTCTCAGCCTTGCCATGATTGCCAAGCGCAGGAGGAAGTTCGCGGCCCACGCCACGAAGGCTTCAACTCTCGAGGAAGTCGGTCGTTGTGGCGGCCATCGTGTCGGAGTGACTGAGCGGAGACCTTCGCGCACTCGGCAGCGACTTCGTCGTTAGTATAAGTACCGATGGTGGACTGTGCCACAGTTTGGCGGACCTAGACGTAAGCTGAGGTGCGCGGCTTGACCAATCCGCTCACTGCGCTGATCCCTCACGATCTCGGATGAAGAGCGGCGCATTCCTCCGTTGGCGGGCTCCTGGAGCTCCAAGGCTGCGTCGGTGGGGTCGGGTGGAGACAGACACGGTACAACCATTCTCC
The DNA here is from genome assembly GCA_023337975.1 of Phytopythium ostracodes. Taxonomy (NCBI): domain Eukaryota; phylum Oomycota; class Peronosporomycetes; order Pythiales; family Pythiaceae; genus Phytopythium; species Phytopythium ostracodes. Next base: position 2,935 of record JAADXW010001003.1, read on the forward strand.
ATGCTGCCTCGTCGGCATCAAGTGCATCGCATCGCGTCTGTCCCCCGGCCCAGCTATATCATTGTCCACCGAGAGTCGTGGGACACCCGGCGCGCTCAAAGTGGTCTGCTGGACGAACATCCGTCTCGTTTGCACTCTTCAACCAGGCCGTACGGTCCGATTCCGATGGACCCAGCCAGCCAAGTCCTCCACTCGGCGCTTGAGGTGCGCGCGTGTTTGCGGCCCATGCGCGTGGTGGAGGTGAGGTGTTCACACCAGCATCTTGGCCATTGTGCAGTGCTTTGAAGGCTTGAAGGCGTACCACGACCCGTTGGGCAAGATTCGCCTGTTCCACCCGGAGATAAACGAACACGTCGATGCGGCGCCTGCTCCTGCCGGTAAGATGGATGGGGCCGTCCCCTTCGTTGACTGCACACGAAGCCTAACACGATTCCTTATGGCCTGCCGCGCCAGAGCTTCGACGAAGTCGAGATGCTCGAGTGCACCAAGTGCGACGTCTACGCTTCACGTCCCGTCCGCAATCGCTGCGTTGAGGATCACCGTCGCGCCTAACGCGGGGTATGAACCTGTGCATGCAACAGTGTCGAGTAGGGAGCTGCTGCGGTTGAAGCGTGACTGTTGATTCGCTGATGCTGATGCTTTACTGGAGCTTTGCAGCCTTCGATCCGAGTGGGGCCGTCGAGCCGCGCCATGGTCTTCGTCATCCTGTCGCCGGTCGGACCGTACTATCCAGGCGAGCAAGTATCCCCTAGACTTACTCTTCGACATTGTGAGTGGTGTTCATTGTCTTCCTGCGTCGACATGATCCGTGTAGACGGCTTTCACCCCGTCAAGCTGTTGACGAACGTGCGGTTCGTGCGCGCGTGGCCGGGAGGGACTGGTTGCTTCAAGCTCGGCGCGTAAGTGTGTGACGGCCTCCCTTCTCCTTTCACCAGCGTCGAGCTAACCTTGTGGTGGGGCTGGGTCAGCAACTACGCACCCGGCATTCTCCCCCAGTCCGATGCAGCACAAGAGGGCTACCACCAGGTATGCCACTCGAGTGCACGTGTCTCTCTCTGTGTCGCGACTCATTGTTCTTCCTTGATCGTCACAGAACCATTGGGTGCTCGGCCCGGACCACGAGATCACCGAGGTCGGCACGATGAACCTGTTCATCCACTGGATCAACGAGCGCGGCGAGAAGGAGCTGATCACTCCGCCATTTGACCGCGGCGACATCCTGCCGGGCGTGACGCGCGACTCGATCCTGGCGCTGGCACGCGGGTAGGACGAGTTCAAAGTGACTGAGGGCAACATCACGATGAAGCAGGTCGAGAAAGCGGCGGACGATGGCCGGCTGCTCGAGATCTTCGGCTCGGGCATTGCCGCGGTGATCCTACCCGTCTCGGCCATCAATTACCAAGGTCAGGGCCTGAACGTGCCGCTTACCGGCAAGGATGGGCGGTCGGGTCCGCTGGCCGAGCGCGCCAGGAAGGAACTGACCGACATTCAGGTAAAGCCTTCGTGTCGATCATTACAACCCGGGCGATGGCTAAGCTGATGCTGTGCTGTATGCTGGAGCAGTACGGTCGCGTTGAGAACCCGTGGTTGGTGGTTGTGGACTGAGCGGTCGATAGCCAGCACGGCTCCTGTCTAATGGAGGCTGCAGGAGCGGTGTATTAGACGATGGCGGCGGCGCCGTTAATGAAGCTGATGTCGTAGCGGACGTCCTTGCACTTCTTGCCGCACCGACACGTACCGTCACTCCCCTGATCTCCTACTGCACACGTCGCTCGGCTGCGCTTCTTGGTTGTTGTGAGGTCAACTGAGGGCTCTGGGCTCTTGGTTAATGTCGCAGCCGTATCGCGACCTTTACCCTCATTGGGCGAAGACGGCGAAGAAGAGGCGTCGCTGTCGTCAGCACCGGTTGGAGACGCAGCGCTCTCTGGGAGCTTGGTCGATCTGGTGAGTCGCAGCAGCCGGAGCTTCTGGTCGAATTTCCTCTGGTTCTGGATGGACTTCAGCCGGTGGTGCTCGCAGAACGAGTGCAGGTCGCCGTTCTTTTTGCGCGTGCGCGGCTGAAAGCACTTGCCCTTGCGGTACTTGCACGTGCGATCGACGGGAGCGGCCGGCCAATCGTAGTCGGGCACGAGCAGCGACTGCAAGACGCTGTCGAGGCCGTTCACGCTGTCCGCCGCCCACGCAGCCAAGTCGGGCTGCAGTGACACGAGCGACAAGTCTGGCGGAAGCGAAGTCGATGGCGTCGGGTCCGACACCACGACCGCGGCCGCTGCTTCGCTACCACAGCCCTCGGACGCTCGTGGCGCTTCTGATGTCGTTGGCGACTCGCCGTCGTTGCCGTGAAGCTGTAGCCGGGGCAACAAGCACTGCCTCTTGGTCATGGTGCTGGTGCGGATCTCGATCGTTGGCGGGCGACTTGGGGGGGAGGGAAGATTGGGAAGTGGTCGACGCCAACCAAGAACCACGCGCTTATTTCTTCTTGTTCGCCGGGTGAAAGGGAAACAAGCCAGTTCCGAGTGCAGGGTCCACTCGTTTCCTCTTTTTTGGCGGGAAGGTCTCTCTCGTTAGTGCAGCAGGGTTTCCATCCATGTTGCTGCGGAGCTTGTGTCGGCTGCGCGTTTGTCTTGGAAAATGTATATAACAAGTTGAAGGTTCAGCTGGGCTGTAGCCATCCGGTCGGGTGCACTTCAACGTTTGAGACGTGGTGGTCAGCACACCACCACGCACGACTCGTACGATTTGTATGACGCCCACTATAGTGTTAAACGCGGCCAACGTGACCCGCCGGTTTAGCAAAAGGGTCACGTTTCACTTCAACCCACTGGGCGGACCATTAGCGGATCCGCTCTTCACTTCAACAACTGCAGAGCGGACGGTCCACCAGTGGATCCACCACCTGGGCGGAACCACCAGCGTACGGGCAAATGGCGGATCCGCCAAAGCCTCAACTTTTGTGCATTTTTCTTAGCTTTTCTCCCGATCCAGAGTGATGGTCGCTGAAACAGGAAGGGAAACCTTCTCACCAAAGCGAATCATCGAGAAAAGACGGAAGGGGAGCGCATGGGCGACGCGTTCGTGGCGGCGTTCGCGGCCGAACTGGAGCGCACGCAGCGCGCGCTGCCGGCCAGCGGCCTACTGTGTGTGCCGCAGCCGCGCTCGCTGGTGGCGGACGAGCCCGTCACGCAGGAAGACCTGTACGCGCACTTTCTGACGCCCGTCGGGTTCGAGGACGGCGCGAGCGGCGGCGCCGACCGCCACCTCGGCGAGTACGAGACGCTCAGCGGTGCGTACGAGCGTGGTTGACTTGTACCGCGGCAGTTGGCGTCCTTATGACCCGCGTGTGCGATTGATAACCAGGCAGGACGGTGTCGATCGAGGGCTCGCACGTGCGGACGGGCGCGGGGTTTGGCGACCGCCGCAAGGTTCGCATCCTGCTGTCCGAGCAGCGCGAGGTGCACAAGCAGCGCGTGACGGTGCTGTACCTGAGTCGGCCGCTGTCGGGCGGCGTCGAGCTGCCGGAGGACCCGAACGAGCTGGACGTGGCGACGTTCCGCCGGCTGACGGCCATCCTGCGGGCGTTCCCCGAGAACGAGCTCGTGTTTTACCATCTCGATGGTGTGGTCCGTGAGGTCAAGGAGATCTGCGCGCGGGCGGACTCGTACAAGCAGTACGAGGACGAGCTGCCCGGGATTCTGCGGGACGAGTGGGAGGCCGCCGTGGATGAACTGATCAATGCCGGAAGCTTTGACGACGAAGACGATGCACGGAGCCGTCGTCACCACGGTGGTGTGGGCCACTTGCTACAAATTCAGCAGGTCGTCGAGTGCTACTTGATGGAGGAGCTCCACGACTTTGTCTTTCCGCGGATTGTCGAGAGCTGTCGCGACGAAGACGCCAGGCTCGCGCAGATTCTGTTCCGCGTGCGGCACTACACGCCGGCGGACTTTGGCATCCGCAAGGAGTTCCAGGTGCGCCATCTGCCACAGTCGAGTTGACGATGTTGTGGTGTCTGGCCGTCACTGATGGTGTGGTGCGCGTGTCCATCGTTCAATGAAGTGCTACGCTGCCGAGGCGAGAAACGTGCTGTTGGGTGTGCGCGAGAAGAAGACGCCGCTCGATATGCTGCTGGTGTTCAAGACCTGCATTGACCGCATCAATGACGCAATCACCCAGAATGTCAAGCTCCGCCGACTAGATTTCGGTGCGTATGCATGACTGGGTTATCATCAAGACTGTCTCATGTGTGTTGACGACTAACTTCATGCCGGATCCTTGGTGCGACGGTCGCCATTTTGAATTAGAGCGCTATCAGCTCACGACGGACGACATTCTGGACCAGTTGCTCTATGTACTGGTTCAAGTCTTCAACTGCGCACTGCCAAGAACTGAGGAAGGTGAAGTTGCAGCTCCTGTTCCGGACAAACCGCACTTCCCGATCGGTGCAGTACTGCGGTACATCACCGACTTCCACTTCATCAACTCGAACACCACGGCGCTGGGCTTCACGATCGCGAACTTTCAAGTCGCATTTGAGTTCTTTTTGATGATGGATTTGGACGGCAAGAGCAGCGCAGCTCGTGAAGATGGTACACTTCACTCCATCCAGGCGATCGTGGCGTCAAGATGTGAGCAGGCCGTTGAGCGAAATCGCCAGGCGCTGTCACAAGTCGAGGAGAGACTATTGCTCAGGTCTGCAGAGCAGATGCTGAACGAGTCGACTCTTTCACCAAGCAGTGACCATCCGAGCGTTGCTGTCGATTCACGAAGTGCGGGCGACCTTGTGCTTATCGGCGAATGGTCCGTCGACGAGGATCACGAGACTGACGAAAAGCAAGAGTCCACGAATGGCTCCATCCCGTACCGCCGCGTCAACTTTGAGCGTAATTCACAAGCGACTTTGCTAGCTAGCAAGCTTACAGAGGTGAGCGCTGGCCGGCGGTTCTTCGCGTCAGTGGATGAAAATGGTCGAGTTCTTACGTGGGGCGACAGCAGTGGCGGCCGACTGGGGTATTCTATTCCCATAGGCCACTCGAGGAGGATATCGCGTCCTCAGCTCGTGGCTTCGTTGGATATGCAGCGTGTCGTCCATGTTGCTTGCGGAGCTTTCCACACGCTTGCAACCGACATCAATGGCCACGTGTTTGCATGGGGAAACAACTCGCAAGGGCAGCTCGGCTTTGCCGTCGACTCGGAGCTGCAGAATTCGGTCGCGTCCCCAAGAATCGTGAACGATCTCTGCGGCGTCTTCATGAGCGCGGTCGCATGCGGCGAGTATCACTCGCTCGGTCTTTCGTCGGACGGAAACGTGTATTCATGGGGGAGCAACCGCTACGGGAAGCTGGGCCGCGCCAGCAGGACGTTTCTCGACAGTGTGGTAAGCGACTTGTTCATTCGGAGCTGGCATTCATCGTTGGCTGATTGGCGTTCTTTTTTCCTTGTGGTGTGGTCTCGCGTTGGTTATAGCAACCACGCGCACTTCAAGCTGAATGGAGAGGTCGCTGCTCGGATCTGGCGCGTATTCGCTGCCCCCGAGGCGCAGGCGTGCGGCGCATCGCTGCTGGGAAAGACCACTCGATTGCTGTCACCAACGATGGCGCTGTGTTCACTTGGGGACGCGGCGACTCTGGTCAGCTCGGGCACGGGTGCTATATGGACGTGGACGAGCCAAAGCAAGTGATGGCATTGGCGCCGCTGACAACGAACGATAAGGGCTCGTGGCGCTTCATCGAAGCTGCGGGCGGCGGAGAGTTTTCGCTGTTCCTGACGGAGAACCCGGGCTACGCATATATTTGCGGCAGGGATCCATCGCTCGCGTTCGACCACGAACTGCTGTTGTCCCCGTCGCTGGTCACGGTACCCTCCCGTCTCCAAGACGAGGGCTTTGGCTCGCAGATTGCCGGCATTTCCTGTGGCGACACGCACTACTGTCTAGTCACCAAGCGCGGAGCATTGGCCGTGTCCAGGCACTACCACCAGCAGCAGGATGCTCGAGACGGCATAGTTAGTGACGGCAAAGAAGAGGACGGAGAGGCTACAACTGCTGGGTCTGCAACTGCCGAGCGCGAAGAGCGGCAGCTAGACGCGTTACACGAGGTGGGTCATGTCATGAACGCTAGTGCGGGCGGCTCGCATACTCTGGCGCTCGTGCTGTAAGTCTTGATCATCACGCCTCATACAGACAGAAGCGCAGCGAAGATATAGAACGCGTGTCAATTAATCCTGCTTTAAGTTAGTGAGGTGCAGAAGGAGCATTCTCGACGGTGGCGGTCGAGGCACTCGCACCAGAAGTCGTCGTCGTGCTCGTGTTCTTCGACAGCTTGCGATGCGCGAGTGCTACCATCGTGCTCCCTGAAAGCGGTGTCTTTGGTGACACGAGCGAGTCGAAGCAGCCACTCGCGGACATGGGCGCGGACGAGCGCACGGACGCGAGCGAATTGCTGTAGCTGCTGTACGAGTTCACGGTCGCGCCCGAGGACGGCGGCGTGAGAAGGTAGCGCCACTTGCTGGCGACGCGCAGCTGCCAGATCAAGAAGCCGAGGAGCGCGAGCGCCGACATGCTCGTGGGCGTGGCGGTGGAGGACGTGCCGAACTGGAACCAGACGACGACGCCGAGGTAGAAGAAGAAGAGCGCGATGCCCGCGAGCATGAAGCGGTGCGCGATCATTTGCTCGCGCTCGCATTTCCGCAGCCACCAGTCGCCGAAGGGCGCACTCGTGTCGATCTGGTACACGTCCAGCGCGTTGACGCGTGCTTCGAGCTCGTATGCCTGGTAGCGCGTGACGGCGAGCAGCAGGTGCGTGCACATGAGCGCGCAGAGCAGCAGCGAGACACACACGGCGGCGGCCGAGACGACGAAGGCGAAGAGCAGCGCGTCGTTCGGATCGTCGGGCAAGCCCACGTTGCACATTCCCGCGACCGTGAAGCCGCAGAAGAGCGTGCACTGTTCGGTGACGGTCCAGAGCTGCTCGGCGCGCGCGTCGCACACAATGTGCTCGCTCTCAAGCTTCTCGCGGCGCATGGAGCGCTCGATGTCGGCCAGCCGCCATGTGTGTGCGCGCACGATGTCGTCATTCAGCCACTGGATCTCCTGGTCGCGGAACGCCATGTCCTCGTCGCGCCACTGCTTGGCGTTGCGTAGGTCGTACGACCCGAACAGCGCGCTCACCACGGTGCTCGCCATGTTCGTTGCTGTGTGTGTATTGGGGGCGAAAATGGTGGAATGCTGGCTTGGCTTAGTGATGTGTCACTGTATTGCGTTCTGAGAATAGTGACGTGCTGTCTTAGCGATTCTGTTTTAGCATGGCATTTTACAATAGATCAACATTATAAGGCGTCGACTTTGGCGTGTTGGACTACGAGTGTTATTTAACCTAACCCTCAGTCGTACTACACGTTCTGGACTTGTCCAACAGTAGAGAGCTTTTGAATCCCAATTTTGGTTAAGGTTAGAAGATAGAGCGGACAGAAACGAACCATCGACCCCTGTCGCTTTTGATATCCCAAAATAGTTTTGGAAAAACTCTGGAAAGGACGGAGCACCCAATTTGAAGTTGCGATACAGGATCCTCTAAAGTTATATAAGGTAGACTTTCTCCAAAAAGTCAACGCAGTTTCATCTCTTATAATTCGTACAAAGTACGTTCTTTATAGCAACACATCCGCCTTTTCCATGCAGCTGCTGCTTATTCTTCAATACTATAAATGAATCGACCCGAAATATAATTTTGTTTTTGGCTTACGATTATGGGAACTTGCTCTATCGCATAACCCAAACCAAATTTGAGCGTTCGAAAAGTCTCTAATCACAGTGGCAGGAAAATTACTTGAACTCGAGGGTGCAAGCAACTGAGACTGGGTGGATACTTTACACCCGATATTTTCGCCATTCACATCGATCACATGAACGGGCGTGAGTCCACCATTGGACAGAAACACGCGTAACCAGGTCAGCCGAGAATTGCGCCATCGGGTTACACGTCGTACCCCCGCTTTAGCTCTCCTACTACTGTACAGTCCTAAACATTAGCCATTCTGGAGTCATTTTACGCTTAATCGCAGGTTTATCAGCAGTTTTATTTTCGGTTTATGACAAATATTCAACGCGAAGCAGCCGTTATGTTTCCTGGTAGGCATCGTTGGGTAGCGCATACTGAATCCAAATGTAAATCCCGGCTGGCTAACAGATCGTCAGGCAGGAAACGCATCATTCTGAGCTCCGCAAGACCCTGCCTGCTTCATGGGGAAGTCGGCGCCCGAGCCGGCGCTGCGCTCGCTGCGCATGGCGGCGCCCACGGTCGTGTACGAGGACCGGCCACGCGAGCAGGAGCGCATCTCTCTGCTTTCCCGGCCGTTGAGTGGCGGGCCGTTCGCGGCGAGCAAGCCTTCCTTCTGTCCTTCTAATGACGACCTGGAGTCCGGGCGCGTCGCCAGCCACAGCACGTGCAGCAGAACGCGCACGAGCGACATGAGCGACTTGGAGGAGGATGATGAGCACGCGCAGAGGTGGCAGGTCACGGCGCGCTTCCGGCCGTGCCAACGGCTCGTACGCAGTTGTAGCGATAGCGACGCTACGTGCGACCACAGAAGAGAAGAGCACAGCGGCGGAGGGTGCGTCGTGGAGCTGGTGCAGCTGAACGGCGCGAACTTTGGCGTGCGTTGGCGCCACTCGCCTCTCGGGAGACAGGCCGCGCCGCGCTGGATGGTCGGCCCGCACTGGTATTTAATGGTCACGACCTGGAGCGTGTTCGCGCTGCTGGCGCTGTTCGTGACGGTCGTCACGCTGCCCATGGCGCGCGTCGGCGAGACCGTCACGGGCGTGCTGCTCTCGTCCGCCTGCCTTGTCTGCTACGCGCTCGTCGGGCTGTCGGACCCGGGCATCGTGCCGCAGTAAGTGCTGAAGATCATTTTGTTGCCGTCCATTATCGGTGATGGGATACATATCCGACTTGCAACTGATCGATCTGTGTGCAACACACTGGTTATTGTGATTGCAGCGTCTCCTCACCTCCGGACGACTCGTACACGTACTGCGACCAGTGCGAGTCCTTCCGGCCCGAGGGGTGCGTTCCTTCGTTCACTACGTTCTGCTTGTGTACTGTACCAGATCTCTCTGACACCGGCAATGGGGCTGCATGTCGTGGGAATGACTGGTCGATAGCGCGCTGCACTGCATGGACTGCCGCGTGTGCATCGCGGGCTACGACCACCACTGCCCCTGGACGGGCAAATGCGTTGGCCGGGGCAACGCGCGCTACTTCTACGCGTGGCTGCTGCTGCTCGTGCTCGCGTTCGTGTACGAGGTGATCGAGTTCACGACCTACATGCTGCCTCCCACGGACCAGCCGATCATCGACTCGTCCGACGACTCGTTCGACGTGGTCATGCCCTCGTTCCCGCCGGCGTCGGCGCCATAAGTGGAGAGCAACGCGTTGCCAAGGGAGAGGGAGGGAAGAGAAAAGAGAGCGAGCAGAGCAGGGAAGGAGAGAGAAGCAGCGGGGAGAGAATGGAGCGGATAGATCCTCGACGGTAGGCGAGCAGGCGAGTGGTGAGTGTCCAGGGCGAGCGAGAAACGATGCTGTATACAATTGTCAAGAACAAAAGAGACTGGACCACCAGAATGGAGAGTGATGAGTTAACGGTAAAGTGGCCATCCATTGTTGCTTTTTTTCTTCATCTTCTCATAAGTCGACTTTATCTGATAGTTTTGGGCGAGTGCCGGTCAGGCTAATTCAACAATTGGTGAGTGCCATTTTGCTTTAATTGGATATTCTTGTGACGCTGTACAGTAAGGCTGCTGAGTCTGCGAGCAACGAGCCACTCCGTTCAAATCTGTCGACTTAGTGCAACTTACCGGTACTTTATCCGGGAGTTGACAAAGCTCGTCATCGTCTTGACAACCGATCTTCTTGTCAAACTACAGTGCACGACAAAAAGGTCCGAATGAACCAAAAGGTTACAGTAGCTCGTCCGAGTCGCACAAAAATGCAACCAAACGAGTACCATGCAAAAAGCAATAAAAAAAAAACGATCTGTGCAAATTTTGTGCCAGTACGTGCAGTGGTTTTCATTTTACGGCCAAAATTGTAAAATGTAGGTACTGACACCGCGACAAAAAGATCCGAATGACCGCAGATTTGCGCGTCTAGCGGGCGCTTA
>JAADXW010001004.1:0-13036 GCA_023337975.1 Phytopythium ostracodes
CCCCCCCCCCCCCCCCCCCCACACACACACACACTCCATCACACACACATTCGCGGAACTCTCTAGAGAGGGACGCTCTAGGGTAGGAAGGCACACGAACAGGCAGGCTCACCTTGGTCGCTAAAAGCTCCAAACACGCGCGGGAAATTGAAAGTGGCGAGTGGGGGGCCACCAAGAAGGAGCGACTGGCTGGCTGCGGGCATGATCTTTGGACCTAGAAGCGATCCTACAGGACGTGGGGAGCTCTCTCCATCGATCTAGGAAGGGCTATAGGTTGGCGACCGAGTGACCAAGCCAAGATATGGATGTTGTCCACTTTTAGGAATGAATAATTAAGTCAAAGAGATAGTGCGGTACGATTCGCTGGTTGAATCATTTTTACAAGAGGTCTCTGTAACGATGGTACCTGTTTTCGTTCATGCAACACCAGCAAGCAGGTACCAATCGATCTGTGATGTAATTGGTTGCGGCTCATTGCTCAAGACAAGTACATTTAGCGTTAATTACTGCTCCAGAAGCTTATAGACCGGCCACGACGACACTCGACTCTCTTCTGCTCTCCTCTCGCTGCTCTACCACTCGTTGACGCTGAAGCCCTGCTCGACGAGCCAGGCGAGGCAGTGCACGTCATTGCAGCTCTTGGCCACGCGCGCGACGCGGTACTGGTCCATGTGCTCGGGGAAATGATGCGCGAGCCACTGGAGCACCTCCAGCTGACCGACATGCACGGCCTTGGCAAACGCGTCGGGCGTGCAGCGGTCCACGAGCTTCTCCTGCCGCAGGAACGCGAGCACCTCGAAGTGTCCGCCTCGCGCCGCGGCTTCGATCGTGCGCGGGCTGCAGCCACATGCGTACGTGTCACGCAGCCAGCGCATGAGGTCGAGACGGCCGGCGGCCGCAGCGTTGTCCATAGCAGCGGACGAGCACCCTTCTTGTCTGTTCTCGTACAGCCAGCGGATCATCTCGGCGTCTTCGAGCCTCACGGCGCCGTCCAAGGCGTTGGTCGTGCAGCCTTCTTGATGGTTCGCATGCAGCCACTGCACCACCTCCAAGTGCCCGTTCGAGGCGGCACCGTCCATGGCGTCCGTAGTGCATCCCTCTCCGCGGTGCTCGTGCAGCCACTGGACCAACCGTAGGTGGCCGTTGCCCGCCGCCGCGTCCATGGCGTTGGTCGAGCAGCCTTCCTCGCGGTTCTTGTGCAGCCACTGGACAACCTCGAGGTGGTTGTTCGCCGCGGCGCCGTCCATCGCGAGCGTTGAGCAGCCTTCCTCGCGGTTCGAGTGCAGCCACTGCACTATCTCCAGGTGGCCGTTGGTCGCCGAGTTGTCCATGGCCTTGATGGTGCAGCCCTCCCTCCGGTTGGCGTGCAGCCACTGCACCATGTGCAGGAACCCGCGGCGCGCCGCTCCATTCATGGCGATCGTTGTGCATCCTTCGCTCCGGTGCGCGTGCAGGAACTGCACCACGTCCAGGTGTCCGTTGACGGCTGCCTGATCCATTGCGTCTCGGCTGCAGCCCTCTGCCCGGTTCTCATGGAGCCATCGCACGATTTCCAGATGGCCGTTAGCGGCCGCCGCGTTCATGGCGTTCATGGTGCCGCGCGCGCCGTTGGCATGCAGCCACTGCACGACCTCCAAGTGTCCGTTGGCGGCGGCCTCGTCGATGCCAATGTAGGGGCACTCGCCAAAGCAGTGCTCCGCCATCCACTGCGCGAGCTCGAGGTGGCCGTCCGAGGTGGCGCGGGACAGCGCGCGCACGCTCGCGCCCTCCTTGCGATGCCGGTGCAGCCAGCGCACCATGTCCAGGTCGCCATTGCGCGCCGCGGCGTCCACGAGCCGCAGCTCCTCGGGCGCCTTTTTGTGCGCGTGCAGCCATTGCACCACGTCCAGGTGGCGGTTCTTGACGGCGAACAGCATCTCGCGCGCGCCCCAGAACACGTCGACATGGCCCCGCTCGCCTTGCTCGTGCAGCCACCGCAGCACCTCGAGCTGGCCGTGCGCGGCCGCCTGCTCCACCGCCGACGTGACCTTGCGCTCGGGCGAGAAGTAGCGCAGCAGCCACGCCATGACGCGCACGTGGCCGCTCGCCGCCGCGCTAGCCATGGCCCTGGAGAACTGCGCGCGCCGGTGGAACGCGTCCATCTTGTCCGGCGATTGCGAGAGCGCGAGTCGGTCCAGGAGGTGCACGAGTCCCGCGCCGCTCGCGCGCGCGATCGACCAGCGCGGCGAGTGGTCCAGGAACTCGCTGACGTCGCGGACGACGTGGTCCAGCGCGTCGACGGCCGGACACGCGCGCGTCACGACAATCACGCTCGTCAGCGGAGGTGGCGCCATCAACTATTGGGCAGCTTCCAGTAGGGCGGTGACTGGAGGGGGATGCCTCGTGCTTGGTAGGGCGCGATTCGGGGAGTGACGGGCCTCTTCGCGGTGGGGAGGGCGGCCCTACGTGGTATTTTGACTTGGTTCCGCTATGCTCTACCCTCGCTCTACTCAATGACGAGGACGGGTGCACTGCAGGTATAGTTGGCTACAGTCGATCAGCGCCCCCGCATCGTCCCCTTCGTAGCCCTTTGGCGGCGGTTGCATGTATACGTCGAACAATCGTATGCTCACTTTTTTCGACGAAAGTCTCATTTATACTTGACTTTTGTATGCTCTTGTTTTTCTGCTTGGTCGGCCGCTTGGAGCGCCACGAGAAAAAACAAGCGCCCAGTTTGACAAGCAACTCCGGTAGAATGGGGTAGGGCGACGAGGCCCAGCACGGGACAACAAGACCCGTTATAAATAGTAAATGACGTACAATTGATGAGTATTTATGTATTGTATGAATTAATGGTAGCAAAACATATTCCTGAGAATTTATAATGACGTTAAATGTGAGTTGGCAGACTGGCGACGCTTGGGCGACGACACGTCGCTTGATGGGCAGCGGTTATGGTAGGGTACAGTGGCGTTAAACCACAGGGATGGATGCCCTTGCGATTGCATTTCATAATGAAACGCCCTCCCTATAGAATACTGTATTCAACCACACTTCGCAGATGAGTATGCAACCTTTCGCGCGTGCCCTCCCCCTCCCGTCCTGGGCTGGCAGCTTCTGCGTTCAATGCATGCGCGAACGATAAATTAGGTGGGGGGGGCGGCCATACAAACACCAAGCGTGATTGTGCTTTTCTCTGCATGGATCAATCCGATGGCATCCGGATCGACGGCCATGTTCGTCGGCGCCATATTTATACGGCCGGGCCTATCCGATGAGAAAGTGGGGAGGACGGAAACACCAACAGTGGCCACGCCCTTCCTCGATGGTAAGGACATATATTAACTCCATTATTGGTATTGGTGGCATCGAAAGTCTAGGGCGGACAGATGATGAGTCGGCTTCGCCAGCTTCGATGTATCAGTCTAACGCGGTGTCTGTGTGCGTTGATAGCCTATCGATGATAGGGGTCGTTCAGTATTGGAGACTCTTGAGTGAAGAAGATGAACGGCACTCCGCCCACCTCCAGCGAGCAGGAAACGACGTGCATTTACAGCGAACACGCACGGAGCTGAAAACAAAGGCACGCAATGGCCGAGAGACATCAACACGCAATCCGAGATGACGTGAGTTGCAGCCACAGAGGTAGTCGATGTGCACGACGAGCCTACACGCTGGGACGACTTCGATCAAGAGGGCGAACAAGGAACCCGGTCGTGGGGGGGAACAGATCCGCAAACCTCCTTCACGACCTGTTCCGGCCAATGCTGCGATGCAACCCGCATTCATCAGCCATGTTAGCCGACCGACCAAGCGCACTCGGGTCTCCGTGGGCGGGTATGAACGGATAGCACAGCACTTACATGGTCGCGAAGTTGATGCCGACGCTGATGAGATAGTCGAGGCAGTACAAGTCGTAGTTCTTGGCGATGCGATACACCCGCGCCTCGTCGATCGAGTCGCGGTGCGTGCGAAACAACCACTGCAGGATCTCCAGGTGACCTATGTACACAGCCTTGGCCGCCACGTCAGGCGTGCAGTGCGCCATCCCCTTGCTGTCCAGGAACAGGATCACGTCGAAGTGACCGTTGAACGCCGCGCTCGCCATCGCGCGCGTGGTACATCCGCTCGCGTACTGCGCGTCGAGCCACTGGATGATACCCAAGCGGCCAATGCCCGCTGCATTGTCGATGGCGGCAGGCGAACACCCTTCGCTCCGATGCGCATGCAGCCACTTGATCACTTCAAAATGGCCGCCCATCGCCGCTCGATTCATCGCGTCAACCGTACAGCCCTCCGTCCTGCTGTTGTGAAGCCACCGCACGACTTCCAAGTGTCCTCCAGCCGCAGCGTTGTCCATAGCGCGGATCGTACACCCTTCTGTACGATGGCCATGAAGCCACTGGACCACCTCGAGGTGTCCATTGCCCGCTGCTTCGTCCATCGCGGCGGTCGTGCAGCCTTGTGAGCGGTTATCATGGAGCCACTGGACGATCTCCAAGTGGTTCCCCTTGGCCGCTCCGTCCATTGCGAGCGTCGTGCAGCCTTCGCGACGGTGTTCATGGAGCCACTTAACGACGAGCAAATGACCGTTTGAAGAGGCACCATCCATCGCCTTCGTCGTGCAGCCTTCACTGCGGTTCGCATGGAGCCACTCCACGACATCGAGGTGACCGTTCGCAGCCGCGCCATTCATGGCAGCGGCAGTACACCCCTCCGGCCGATTGCGATGCAGCCACTGCACGACGTCGAGATACCCGTTCTCGGCGGCCTTGTCCATTGCCGCAGACGTACACACGGAACTGAACCCAGCGAGGTTGTCCTGCAGCCAGATAACGACGTCGAGGTGCCCGTTTCCGGCGGCTCCGTCCATGGCACCAGGAGTTGCGCGAGCCCCTGTCGCGTGCAGCCACTTGACCGCGTCGAGGTGTCCGTTTGTCGCCGCCTTGTCGAGTCGGATGGACGGGAACGAGCGGAAGTAGTGCTCGTTGATGAACGCCATGGCTTCAATGTGCCCATTCTCGGCAGCGTTCGCAATCGCGTTGGACGTCGCATCTTCGTGGATCGAGTGTAGCCATCTCAGCATCTTCATGTTCCCGTGCGGCGCGGCTTCGTCCATGAGGAAGAGATCCTCCGGGACCGTCGTGTGCTCGTAGATCCACTTGGCGACCTCAAAGTGGTTCTTGCGCACGGCGAAGCGCAGCTCGATCGCGCCCCAGAACGTGTTCGGGTGGTTATCATACAACCACTGGAGGATCTCCAAGCGGCCGAACTTGGCTGCTTCCTCCACCGCCTTGGTCACTCTCCCGGCCGGGTAGTACTCCGTCGTGAGCCACTGGACAACATCAAGTCGGTTGCTCCTCGTGGCAGCAACCATGCCGTTGGAGAACTGCGACGCGATAAACAGCGGCTCCTGCGTCCACACCGTCGGGAAGAGCTTCTCGCGCGCGGTGAGGCGGCGCAACAGGTGCAAGTGACCGGCGCTGCACGCACTTGAGAAGCTCCAGCGCGGCGATGAGTCGAGCAGCTCGTCCAGTAGATGGACCGCGTGTTGAAGTGCGGCGATGTCTGGTTTCCCACGCGTCAGGACCGCAACGCTCGTGAGCGGCGGCAGCGCCGCAGCGGGAGATCGCGCGACTAGCTTGGGCATCACGTCGGACTTTGTGTTCTCTCATCATGGGATCAGCTCGTTCTTCTCCTTGATGTGGTGACGAGGGCGACGTGGCGGTGCGCGTTCACTTTTTCGGGAACCTCGCGCTTGTGACTGCAACTTTGGGACCATCGCTCTGGGTCCGACTGGGTCATTCACACGCCTGCGGAAGTAGCGAAAGGCAAACAAACCAGGGCAAGCAAGAGGAAAGAGACAAAGAGAGCATGCAATTGCGGGCACCTTATTGGATGGACTTGTAGACGTTGACCGAGGTCAGCAGCTGCATCTGGAAGGGCACGCGGCCCTGGTCCGCCGCCGTTTTGCCGTGCACAAGCTCCACGTTGCCGTTGTTGGCGAGCTGCAGCGACGCCAGGAACATGCGGCACACCTCGTACGAGTTCTTGCCACCCACAAGCCGGTCGAACGGCACGACTTCTGGCTGCTCGTCTTCATCCGCCTCGGCAGTGCGCTTCTGCCGCTTGTTTTCTCGAACGGTGGCGCTGACGGACACCCTGTGCTCCTTCTTGAGGTGGCCAATGATCTCGCGACCGTAGTGCTGGATATCGAACGGCGGCCGCTCGTCTTGCTCCTTGAGCAGCGGCGTCAACTTGGTCTGCCACTCGTTCACCTGCTTCGTCAGGTCCGTCTCGCGAACGTACTGCTCCGCGCCCTTCATGAAGGACTCAATGTGTTGCCGGCAAATCTCCTCGTAGGTTAGTGGACGATCACCGTTGCCGGTAGACAGGTATGCGGCCGCATCCGCTGCCTCGGAGTAGTTGTCGGCCGTTGGGTCATTGTCCCCGCCGCCCCAGTCATAGTCGGCGCCGCCTCCGTCATCGTAGTCGTCGTCTTCATCATCGCCACCAGCGTCGCCACCAGCGTCACCTCCATCCGCATCGGCGAAATGCATATCAAGAGGCGCGTCGGAACGAGCCAGGTTCATCACGTGCATCTGTTGCTCCTCCTCTTCGGCCTCTTCTTGTAACAGCATCGCCTGCGCGCTCTGCTCTTCCTTGGCCTCGAAGCGACGCGTGAGGCTTTTCCACTTGGACTCGAGCTTCCACTGCTCATCGCAGCTCTTGACCAACAGCTGCGCTTTAAAGAACTTCCTCTTGAACTTCTTCTCAAGCGCCGTCTCGGAGGTCTCCGACCATACCCATGACGACCATTGCGGCCTACTGGAGCTCAAGAAGAACCTGTCCTTAAAATCCGGATCATCCAGCCCGTCGATCACCTCGTCCCCGACTCCAGCCGCACCATCCTTGTTGCTCAGTTTCGAGACCTGGTTCTTCTTGTAAGGTGGGCGTCGAGGGTATGAGCGGCCTTTGCGGAACGGCCGCGATATTGACGAACTCGCGTCGTACGGGTCAAGCGGCGCCCACGGGTCGCGCTCTGCTGCTGCCGCCCGCGTAAACCCAACGCGCTTTTGCGAGCGAGTCGTGACGCTGCTTTCAGGGACAGCTGAGAAGGCGTCGTTGTCGCGTTCCTCGGGAGCATAATCTTCGCCAGCTTGGTCGCCGTCACGGGCTGTATCGGCTTCGTCATTGCCATGACCCTCCTCATGGTTGTCGTAGCCACCAAAGTCGACTGGCTCGTAGCCTCCAGCGTCATCGTAATCGTCCGCGTCATCGCCATCGCCGACATTGTCAAAATTTAGCGTCGTCGTTGGGTTGCCACCGTCGCCCAAATCCCAGTCGACGCGCCCAAGACTCGCTCGCCGCGGGGTCTTCTCGGCGCGCACGTATCTAAAGTCCGTCTCTTCCTCGAGGAACTTGCGACTGCCTTCGTCTAGGAGCATGACGCCTGACACGTGCAGGTTACACGACATGAGCTTGAAGGCGTCGCCATGGTCGCGCTCGCCGGGCACCAAGGACCCCATCAACGCCACCGATGCCCTAAAACGATACAAGTCAGCAACAAGAACGATTGGTTCATCCAGTCACACGAGGAAGCAGATAAACATGACAACAGTGTGGGTGCATGTCACGTACTGGAGGTTGTTCTTGCTGCGTGACAATCCCAGGTCGTGGCGCTTCTTGTACGTCTCCGTGTCGTGGGGCGCGCCGTTGGCCGGCTTCCGCACGTGGATCTGCGCTTCGCGCGCCTCCTCCAGCTCGTCGTAGATGGGCAGCGCGTTCCGCAGCAAGTCCCCGCTCTTTCCGTCCTCGTCGTCGCTGTATCCACCATCCTCCACTCCATCTTCCGCTCCGTCTTCGCCTTCCTTCCCGTGCTGCCGCCGCTCGCTCTGCTGCTTCTGCTTGTCTTCTTGCTGCTTAGACAGGTGCGCCAGCGTCTGGAACACGAGCGCGTACAGGTACTCGACCTTGCGACTGTAAATGACACTTGTGCCCTGGATCAATAGCGCCGCCTCGGCGAAGTTCATGACGCGCGAGCCGCCCGCCGACGGCCGCGCGTCGTCGTCCTCGTCATTGCCTCCTGTTCGCGGCCGGAACGCCGCGGCCGAGCCTTCGTCGTTCGGATCAAACGCGATGTTCAGGTGCTCCAGCTCGTCCAGGTACTCCTCGAGCTCCTGTGCCAGGTCAATGTTCCAGTTCTGGCTCAGGTCCCTGCAGTATCACCACCACCACACATTCAATACGACGGAAACGACGGCACTGTACGCCTTCCCCTGGGCCTAAATTGGCCACCAAGGGCTCAAAAGGACGCGCACCGGATGGGCTGCAGCAGGTGCTGGAATCGGCCCTCGCTCATGGCGCCCAGCGACTCGTACACGCGCGCACGGGAGCCAAGGAAGCGGACGCCTCGCCTGCCTTTCTCGGTCGCCGATACACTGCACTTTTTGGCGCGCTTCCTCGTCCAAAAAACAAAGTGTACGCATGGTGACATGTTACGCGAAGGTAGTTTGAAGAGGCGTCGGACGCTTGGATCGACGTTCGTGCAACCTCCAACTGCATTTAAAGTAGCAGCCAATCAACGACCAAAAATAGCACGTGGAAGCTAATTATACCGTTTGATTGGTGGAAATTTGGTTCAACCTTGAAGTTTCGAGAATTCTGAAGCGAACTGCCACTTTTATTGGTATCTTCGACGGTAAGTGTAGGGCACATCCGTCAACCCAAGAGCTCCGGAAGCGCACAGCATCACTTTCATTCCTCAACAAGACACGAGCAAGCTAACGAACGAACCACATACGCCGATGGATCACACCGCGCAGCCCGTGCCCACGGCCTTCTACCCGCCCACGCGGGCCTTTTCGTTCTCTTCTGCGCCTCCGACGCACGCGATGCCCGTCGCGCAGCCGACCGCGATGAACGTCATCGCCACCGCGGCCGCCGCTGCGTCATCGCCTCCGCGCGCAAGCGTGCGCTTCCCGGCGTTCCCGCACGACGTGTTCTTCTACTCGGTCGCGACGGACAAGCTCGAGACGGTCGTGGCCATCGAGAGCAAGAGCTCCAAAGACCAGTGGTGCGTTGTCTGTGTAGCAGGCAGTGAGGAAAGGTGTCATTGTATCTTGACGAGGGCGTTTGTGATATGAATAGGGAGTGCCGCGTGGACGACGAGGCGCTCAAGAAGTGCGGGCCGGAGAACGTGGAGATCCCGCGTTCGGTGGTTGCGACGCTGCTGTCGGAGACGCTCGACAAGATGAAGAAGCAGCAAGAAGAGGACAAGAAGCCGACGCCTAACGCAACCGACGGGCACTCGGCGGAGCTCCACCCGGACGTGAACGGGAGCGACCTGCAGCTCGTGCTGTCGCTCAACTTTGGCGCCGGGTGGTGCCCGACCTACCGCCTCGTGCTGACGGCCAAGGAAGTCAAGGCGGAGGACCGCCTGCGCGCGCAGATCGCCGATCTGCAGGAGGAGATGGCGCAGATGCACGCCCTGATGAAGAAGATGGAGTGCCAGCTCGCGCAACAGGCCGCCACGTGCCAGTCAGCTAGACACCGCTACTGAGGTCGACAAGCGCGTCGATGGAACGATATTGCTTTGTATGTGAGTGTTGGAGTCAAGAGGACGCTCACAGTGTTGTAGGGGCAGCACAAGTCGCGTGAAGGAGTACGTAGAAATGGAGCCGACACCTTTCTCTCAAGCTCGCGCTTTTCAATTACGGATCGAGTCCGTAAGATACCACCTGACTGACCGGCAGACGCCCACTTTCGATCCACGAGGATGCGCTGAAATGACCAACCACTGACGTCCCACAGTCCGAAAGCTTTTGTCTGGACCCCAGCAGTGTCTTCAGCGCATCATTCGCCTCACGCCTTGGCCTCAGTATGGACGTCACTTCGGACGATACAGGCGCCTCATGAGCAGCGTAACATTGCGTCCGAGTCAGACGCGCGACCGCCGTAGGGTCCCTTCCATGGTTTCATTCCAAGATCTTCGACCACAATGACAAGCGTGAGGCCTGCAAGTCCAGAGCTCGAGCTGCTTGTGAGCGTCCGCGTCGTGTGCCGGCGGTACCCGCGCGTTGCAGCGCTGCCGCACATTACAGCGCGCATCAGCGGATACTGCGACGGCTCAGCGACCTTCTCCATCGCCACAGCGAGCGCATCCGGCTCGCTACGACTGCTTTCTCGTGTGCTCACGCGTCTCACGAGCGACAGCGAGCGAAGACCAAGCGACAGACTAGCTCGTGCATTGGCGACGGATGCGTTCTACCGACAGGCGCAGTTCACGCGCGCGTCTGTTGCTGCGGCTGCTCGTGGGGACTTGGCGATGATGCAGTGGATGCTGAGGCACTACCTTCCTGGCGGACTAGTGACCAAGGCGGTGGAGGAAGCGGCTCGGCATGGGAACCTGCCGGTGCTCGAGTGGCTGCGCTCCAACTACGACCACGTCTTCTGGGGCGCCAACGAACTCCGCGCTGCCGCGGAAGGGGGTCATCTACACGTCGTCAAGTGGCTCATGGCCTTCGCGCCGCCGCCACGTAGCGTTCGGCTGCTGGATCACGCCGTTGCGAGACTCGGAGACGTTGAGCTTGCCAAATGGCTCGTTGAGCGCGGGTGGAGAGAGCAGCCGACACCCGCCGCGCTGGCAGAAGCCGCCGCGATGGGACACTTGGACCTGCTCAAGTGGATGCTGGGCCTGCACCACGACTCGTGTTTCCACTCGCCCGACTCTTCGATGCTCGTGTCCATGGACGGCGCGGCGGCGAATGGGCATCTAAAGGTTCTCAAGTGGCTGAGTAAGAGCGAGAGAGGCGTGCTGACGCGCCGGACAATGGACATTGCTGCCGCTAATGGACAACTCGAGGTGGTCAAATGGCTGCACAAGAAGAGCATGAAGCGGTCCTGGAAGCGAAAAGAGGGCTACTTGGATAGTTGGTGCTCGGCCAAGGCGATGGACGACGCGGCAGCAAATGGACACCTGGAAACAGTGTGTTGGCTTCACGAGAACCGATCCGAAGGCTGTACCACCAACGCAAAGGACGGCGCCGCCAGCAATGGACACCTCCGTGTAGTCAAGTGGCTGCAAGAGATGCGAGCCGAAGGGTGCACGACCAAGGCGATGGACGGAGCAGCGGCCAACGGGCACTTTGAGATTGTCCAGTGGCTGCATACGCACAGTATGAAAGGGTGCACGAGCGCTGGGATGGACTCTGCGGCTCAGGGCAACCACTTACAAGTCCTAACGTTCCTGCACAAGCATGCCCAGCAAGCTGGCTGTACGAAAGCTGCGATGGACGGCGCCGCTCGCAATGGCCACTTGCGAATCGTCGAGTGGCTGCATCAACACCGAACAGAAGGATGCACGACCGAAGCGATGGATGGAGCCGCAGCAAACGGACACTTGGACGTCGTCAAGTGGCTGCACGCGAACAAGACGGAGGGCTGTACAACCAAGGCAATGGACTCGGCAGCAGCTGGTGGGCACCTGCACGTCGTCCAGTGGCTGCACTTCAACCGGTACGAGGGATGTACGTCGGATGCAATGGACAACGCAGCGGAAAACGGCTCGCTCGCGTTAGTTCGCTGGCTGGAGTCCAATCGGATGGAAGGGTGCACCTATCGAGCGATGGACAACGCGGCGGCGGGTGGACACTTTGAAACCCTGCTGTTCCTGCATCTGTACCGGAGCGAAGGCTGCTCGACCGCCGCGGCAGTGAACGCCAGCCACGGCGACCACTTGGAGGTGCTGCAGTGGCTGCACCACTACTACCCGGAGCAGATCCGCATCGAGCGCGTCATCGTGTCCGCCAAGCGAGAGAACTACTATCTCATGGACTGGCTGCACCGCGTCGCTGGCGTTGCTACTAGTCGCGAAGGCCTAACGTCCATAGCCGCCTAGAACATTCTTCAGTCATGCAGGAGACGGTCATCTGTTTCTCTTTGCCGACTGTGTTACGTTCGCTACTCTTGTGGCTTACTTAAGTATTGCTCACGTCCTTGGCGAACGCCTGACGATCGCATGCGGTGAAACAAACATGGCTCTACTCCACTGATTCTACTCTGCTGATGTCACTGTGATTGTGATTGTTGAAGCGGCAGCTTGATTGGTTGGACGAGAATGTTGAGGGCCAATTTGCATAAAATGCGACAGCACAGGACGAGGTAAGCCCCGCCGAAACAGCATACTATCGCCATCATTCTCCAGCCCCTGGTCCCTGAGCCACTGTGCAATGAAGAATTGGTTGTGGTCGAGTGCCGCCCAATACATGCCGCTCCCGTGTACATGGGCCCGATGGTAGTGGATCATCCACCGCAGAATTTCCAAGTGCCCATCAATAGCGGCGACGTATGCCGCCCGCGAAGTCATCCGTGCCGCACCCTTGTGGGCAAGGTACATGACGTTAAACTGGCCGTTTGTCGCCTCGTTCACCATCACTTGCTCTGTACATTCGCCACCACTCTCTATCAGTAGTCATTCGATGATGTCCAGACGACCGATTCCGGCTGCATTCTCGATCGCCACCGACGTACACCCTTCATGGCGATGCTGGTGAAACCACTTGATCACTTCTAAGTGCCCACCCCTGGCAGCTTGATCCATCGCGGCTACCGTGCAGCCCTCCGCTCTCAAGTAGTGAAGCCACTTCATGATGTACAGATGAGCGCCCGCTGTTGCGTTGTCCATCGCACGGGTTGTGCAGCCTTCAGTGCGATGCACATGAAGCCACTGCACCATCTCGAGGTGTCCACTAGACGCTGCTTCGTCAATTGCGGCGATCGTACAGCGTTCTGAACGGTGTTCATGGAGGTACTGGACGATCTACATGTTGTTCTTGGCCGCTCCATTCATCGCGAGCGTCGTGCAGCCTTCTTGTTGATGCCCATGCAGCCATTTCACAACATTGAAGTGTCCGTTCGAAGCGGCGCCATCCATGGATGCGGTTGTGCATCGCCCTCTCCGATTGTCATGCAGCCACATAACAACGTCGAGATGTCCATTGGCTGCCGCACCGTCCATCGCATCAGATGTGCATCCTTCTTTCCGATTATGATGCAA
>JAADXW010001005.1:0-13034 GCA_023337975.1 Phytopythium ostracodes
CCCCCCCCCCTACCTACTCTGGATAGAATCCAGTTAATTTTGCGGATGTTGCCGCTGATTCGCTGAAACAAAGAAATATGTCATCTTTACAGCCAATGGGAATTGTTTTTTGCGAAGGCGGCGGGTAGCCGGCGAGTAGTAAATGGCACGGCGAACACCACGGGCAGCGGAAGCATCGGGAGGCGGCCATGTTCCGGTCCAAGGCCAAGAAGAGCGGCGCGCGCAAGCGGAAGGAGCTGGCGGACTCGGACGAGGAGGCGGCGGCTAGGCAGGTGGACCCGGTCGCGGCCGAGCGCGAGCAACAGCAGGCGAGTGCGGAGGCGGCGGACGACCCCGCGGCGGACGAAGACGCCATGCTGGAGCAGATGCGCGCTCGGACGCGCAAGGGGAAGGCCAAGGGAGCCATGAGCTTCTCCTCCAAGTCGTTCAAGGTGTCAGGAAGAGCGCGCAGCGGTGACTCCAATGGATCTTCTGGCGTACAAGCGGAAGTAGAGGGCGGGTTGCTGAGCTTTGAGGACGACAAACTTCAAGGGAAAGCGCAGTCGCGCGGGCGGAAGGCGAAAATCCGCCCGAACCTGGTCGCAGCGAACGTGATAGAGAACGTGAAGATGCAGGAGGACGCCGTCCGGAGCCAGTACTCGAGCGAGATGCTGGCGTCCTTGCGCCAGGAGCAGAACGTGCTGCTGCCTAGCCGGCCGACTCAGGAAGAGGTTGGCCCGGAGCCACGCACGATGGAGACAAGCGACCCGCCGATGGACGTGGAGATGGAAGAAGCAGACGTGGACATGTCCATCGCTGATGAGAGCCTTCCGGGAGAAGCCAAGAAGGAAGAAGAGGAGTTCATCCCGCTCCAGTCGCAGATGATGCAGCGGCGTCGACGCAAGAACCGCGTGACGTTTGGATTCGACACGCACGAGCCAAAGTTAGAGAAGACGGCGGAGGTGATCGAGGAAGACGTCTCAGACGACGAGGAGAAGGAGGAGAGCCAGCGGTGGGAGGAAGAGCTCATGCGCCGCGGTGGTCACCACCCAGTGCCAGCCCAACCGAAGGCCCGAGAAGACAAGAAGCGCGCGTACCCCACACGCAAGAAGATGTCGTGCCTGTCACTTGACAGTCTACTGCTCAAGCTGGATCGGTCTCTAGAGGCGACTGAGTTTGAAAACGACCGCGCCAACCGTGAGCTGGCCCGCATCGAGGCCGACATCTCCATCATCGAGGGAAACTTCAGGTCCCAGCGTGAGGAGCTGCTCGCGAGCAGTGAAGAGTTCGAGTACTTCCAGGTGATTGAAGACTTTGTCAAGGGTCTGAGTTTTTGCGTGCGGGAGAAGCTGCCGGCGATCGAGGCCAAGGAGAAAGAGATCCTGCGCGAGCGGGTCGAGGCGGTTGCAGCACAGCGCGAGGGACTGCGCCGGAAATTGGTGACTGGCATAGCGAGTGACATCGCAAACGGCGCCATCGCAGAATCCGATGTGTGGGGATACGATTCCCTCGCTTCCAAGACCGATTTGCAGGATGCGGAGCCGGTGAGCGACTTTGCCGAGCATTTCATGGAACCCTACGCTCCAATTCGTGCTGATCGCGACGTGAGCAGCGACGTCATGGAGTATTTCGGAGACGCCATCGACGAGATCAGCTCGCTGGACCGGGTTTACGGCCGCTTCCAGGAGTGGAAGTCCAAGTTTCCCGACATATACAGAGACTCGTACTGCGATCTGGCGGCCGAGAAGCTGTACGCGCCGTACGTTCGCGCAGAAATGCTCTCGTGGGACCCGCTGAGTGTCGCAATGGCGGTACCGGGCCGGAAAGTCGCGAGCTGGAGTCTGGACGACTTTGAATGGTTCCGTGTGTTGAGCCGGCACCTGTCAGGCAAGGAGCAGTCCGGATCGGCCGGCCTGAACGCTGACGGTCCGCTGCTGTATCAAGTGCGCGAGTTCGTCGTAAGGAGAACCAAGCAAGCGGCAGACAACTACTTTGACCCGTGCTCTGGTCTACAGACACAGAGCCTGGTCAGTATCCTTGAAGGTCTTGCTCGCACCGGACTCGTGTCCGCACTAGCACCGGCACTCGAAGAGCTGGTTGGCCGCGTGCTGGAAGCCTTTTCGTCGTCGGCCAAGCGTTTCGTGCTCGTGGCGGTGGACGAAGCGACCGCCTCCGCTCACAAGAGCACTCGCCTGCTGGCTCACCACGAGATCGAGCGATTCAACGCGCTGCAGGACAACCTGCTCAATCTGTTCGTGGCGCTGCCGGCGGACCAGGCGTCGCTGCAGGACGCCGCGTTCACATGTCTGATGCGCGTGCTGCACCTGGTGCTGTCGTACTTGTCGCTCTGCCGCCAGTCCGGCAAGACGTTCCTGGTACCGCTGGCGACGCAGGTGGTCGAGCAGCTCGCCAGCTCGTCGTTCCTGCGGCAGACGCTGGCGTCGAGCAAGCGCGAGCGCGAGTGGGAGCACGCGATGGCGCTGTTCTTCCCGTTCCTGGCCGCTTCAACCGCTTCTACCTCTGAGAAAGCTTAACTTCAGACAATGCGTTTTATATAGAACTATAGAGGTCGTTCCGAACTATCGCGTATCACAGGATCTCTGATCTCCAATAAGGTTCACAAAAAAGCTCCCGCCATAACTTACTATCAAGTTTTCAATTAGAGACACCGACAAAAAATGGAGCTGCTCGAGGACGGCGCCGCCGCCGTCAACGGCGTCGTCAAGCGCGCGTACCCGCTGCGGTCGCTGGGCGCTTCGAGTGTTTGCCCTTCTTCCAATCATGAGAATCCGACCGATCCGTTCAGCCCCGGTGTCGGCCCGTGCGGCCAGGAGGCGACGCAGCTCGTGACCGCCATCGTCGAGAACCATATCCTTTTCGCGTCGTGTGCATTGCGCCGCTATCTAGCACTCCCCGCAGTGCTTGCGGCCAGTAGTAGTATTGCCGTCGAATGTGCTGGTTCTCCTTGACTGGTGTGCTGCCTTTTGATGTCCACGCGAGTGCTTCCAGACGTGCATCGTGTTCTTCTACGACGCCTGGGCCGCCAAGATGCAGTTCCTCATGCGCCACGTACGTGTTTGTGCAGTGTAACCAGCGAGTATAGGCGCGCCAATTGGTTTGACGATGATGTTCGTGCATGTAACTCGCAGTACAAGCTCAATATCGGCGGTCCGGGCCTCGTGACGCTGCAGTGGGCGGCCGGGGAGGACACGGAGGAGCAGTGCGCGTGTGTCGTGGTGGCCGAGCGCACGCTGCTCAAGAAGACGCTGCAACAGCACCCGCGACGCTTCCGCTTCCCGATCGGCGTGAGCATTGAGGTCCTGTACGAGGAGCCGCGGCGGCTGCCCGAGTCGGACCAGCTCACGTACCTGCCGCCCAAGTCCATTCTGTTGCGAGACATTCATGCCAGCACAGGTGAGCAACGCAGTGCCTTTGCAGTCAATCCAACCAAGCTGACGGGAATGTATTGGTCTGTGCGTATGGACAGCATCAGTGCCGAAGCTTCCACCTTCAACGGAGGTACGCAGCAGCTTCTTGCTCTTCCTCACGACCGAACAGCGCACCCAAGGATGACAATGCAGACTGACATTTCGATGCATCGTCGTCTGTAGCGCCGACCTGGCAAGCGGACACTCCAGCAGGCTGTAGGAACAGCGGCGCAGTATCGATACACCGCGTTGAGCGACCTGGTCAACGGAGACACCGACTTTTACGGCGTCGTGGTCAACGTGTCGCTCCCAAAGAAATCCGGCGGGAAGGATTTATGCGTGAGCTGCTCTCATTTGAATTGGTTGCCCGCTGGCTGATATGTCTTGCTGACAGCTTGTGTTTTGGTCGCAGATGAGCATCAACGTGGTCGACGAGACGTGTCCGCGCCGGTCGGACGCGATCCCGATCAACATCTTCTACCCTTCGATCGACAAAATGCCCAAGATCCTGGTAAGACTTGCGAATCTGAGCGTTTGTCGCTTTATTCATGGGGATATTGACGCTGCCATCGTGATCTCCATGCAGTATGCCGGCGACGTCATCCGGTTCCACAAGTTGAAGATCCAGCAATACCAAGCCAAGCTTCAGGGGCTCTCCATGTACGTCAATCAGGCATCACGACGCTTGTTTGTGGTGTAATGCAGAGAACACGTTGTGATGCCTGTCGAAATGCGATGGCAGGGCTCGGGCGACGCGATATCTTGTGCTCCGAGAAGGCCGCAACGGGAAACTTGACATTCAAACGTGCTCGGGTACATGCACGTTTGAGCCTTCCGACGAGCAACGCGCCCGCGAGCTCATGTAAGTCACTGCAGTGTATCGACGATGGCAAAAGTGGGCGACGCACTGACGATGACTCATCATGCTCATCATTTCGACTCGCAGTAAATGGGCTCGAAAGAACTTGGAGCAGGACCGTTCGCTGCCGCCGGGATATCCAATGCCGCCGCTAACTCTCGCGGACCTGAAGCGAGCCGACGGCTTCACGGATGTCGTGGTGCGCGTCGTCTTCATTGACAATGAAAGTGAGCCCGCTCGACTTCTGGTGTGGGACGGATCTGGAGATGCTAGTGCATCTGATCGAAAGCTGGTCAACCTGGCGCGAGCTCGCGGGGTTACCCTTCCGGAGAGAGGAGTCACGATTGAGCTCACGATGGACTCTTGCTGGTCGATCGTGCAAGAGATGGGCTTTGTGGAAAGCAAGCTGCTCGGTGGGCAGTGGTGCCGCTTCCGAAACGTGGCTGTCACACCGTCGGACACGTTGCCTGGCCACGGTGAAGCCCGGCCGGAGGCACTTCGATTTCGCGAAGTGTCCTCGCTGATGCTGGTTCCCGAATACGTCCCTGAAGTGAAGGAACGCATTCGCATCATCCTCCAGGAGCCGGACAACACACCAGCGCTCCAGGCAGTCCCAGCCCTCGAGAGTCCAGTTTCACCGGCGAACAGCGTTTGCCTGGTGGTCCCAAGACACATTTTGAATAACGTGCCCGTGTCTTCGCTCGCGGAAGTGGCGCGCACGACGGCAGTGCCGAGGAAATATCACTGCCTCGCGCGCTTCACCAAGATTTGGCCGGCGGACGTCACCAAGATCGCCAAGCCAAAGGCCAGAAAGTCAGCTGACTTCGTGTTCTCTTTCGCCGTGACAATCGAGGACGACACCGGGACGCTGGACGTGATTGTCCACGGCACCGACGCAGTAAGTACAGCCGATTTGCTTGGTATGCGATTGATGCAGCGTGCTTTTGTCTGACGACGCGCTCACCTCTTCTTGTACTTCGTACGGACTCACAGGACCGCTTCCTGCA
The DNA here is from genome assembly GCA_023337975.1 of Phytopythium ostracodes. Taxonomy (NCBI): domain Eukaryota; phylum Oomycota; class Peronosporomycetes; order Pythiales; family Pythiaceae; genus Phytopythium; species Phytopythium ostracodes. The sequence continues at coordinate 5,274 of JAADXW010001005.1, forward strand.
CGGCGTCCCGGCCTGCGACCTGACCAAGTCCACCGGTTCCAAGCGCGTGCTCGAGAAACGACTCGGTGCACTGGTCAGCTCGGCGGATCCTCATCACTGCTGCATCAAGTCCTACACTCCACCACCGCGGCAGGACTCGACTTCGCGTCAACAGGGAGAGGCGAGGGCGCCTGTGATTCGCTACCGACTGTTCGACACGCTGCTCCAGTGCTGACTCAGCCAACACTATTGTCAAGAGCCACGGATGAGATGCAACGCTTCTTTCCACTGTGTTGAGCTGAATACGCAAAAAAAAAATGCAACCCGTGGCTGTTCTCTCAGACGTGTGCCTCCGACGAGCCCAAGCTCGAGATCGAGAAGCTGCTCTGGCCGTTGCCCTTGGCCGACTCCAGTTCAAGCTCAGCGAGCTGACCTTGCTGGTGGAGCTGCAATCATGACAACAACCGACAAACACACGTCACAGACGTCAGCAACCCTCGACCACTGGACCCTGTCAGACAGACACCTGCAGCTCACCTTTTCAAGCCAGTAGAACTCGTTGTCTTGCGGCATGTAGCCGCCGCCGAATGCGCCGCCGCCGAGCGCGTTCTGGATGGCCTGCGACTGCATCAACTGGTGCGACATGGACATCATGTTGCTGCTGTACATCATCGTGTCGCCCATGCGCATCGACTTGTCCATCTCCTCCTCCTTGAGCTTGCCGAGCCGCTGCATGAGCGCCTCGCCCTCCTGCGCGCCGACCCACTTGGGGTGGTTCTGCTTGAAGTTGATGAACGAGCTCTCCATCTTGGGGTCGTTCCCGTACTCCTTAAAGTCGAACTCAGCGAAGCGGCACACCGCGCCCGTGCTCGGGTGCACCAGCGAGTGCGAGCGCAGGAAGAGCAGGATCTCGCGCGACAGCCGCGGGAGCGACACGCACAGGATGTACGGCGCCATTATCACCGACAAACACTCCTGCGCCAACAGCACGGCCTTGTACGGGAACAGCGTCGTGAACGCGTCGCGGACGTCGAACGAGTGGCACTGGCCGCGCCACTCCTTGGGGAAGTAGTGCGTCTCGGCAGACAGCTGCACCATGGCTTCTTCGCAGTCGCCGTGGATCAAAAACGGGGACGCCGACGTGGTGAACGACCGCGAGAGCGCGAACACACCCGTCGCGATCGTGAAGTACCAGAGAAGCTGGTGGCCAAACAGCGTCGTCTCCAGCAGCAGCGACTCCTCCACCAAACTGATGGCAATCAGCACAGCTAAGAGCGCGCTGGCACAGAACGATATTCCGCCCGCGATGATCGCGAACGGGCCGGCCGGGAACATGGACAGGTAGCGGTCCGCGAGCGCGTACGACCGCGCCATGCGCGCGTCGAGCACGTGTGGGAGCTCGTTGTACTCGCGGAACTTCCAGAGCGCGTACGAGCTCCAGCGGCGCGTGCCAAAGTAGTAGACGCGGTTCATCTGCCACTCCTGCGTCGAGAGGAAGAAGAAATGCGAGACGCGGTAGAGCAGGATGAAGGGCGAGAGCACAAAGTTGATGGCGCCGGCGATGACGAAGCGCTTCTGCAGCATCTCGACGTTGTGCACGACCGCCGGCGCGAGGTTGTTGTCGGTGTCGAACAGTTGGTCCACGAGGCAAATGTTCAGGTTGCACTCCATGTTGCGCGAGCACATAATGTGCGCCGTCGACATAAACTGCAGCGACGTCGGCAGTAGATTGGAGCCCTGGAACAGCGCGTGGTTCATGCACGCGATCAGGTAGTTCTCGCGGCGCATGATGCGGCGCGCAAAGTCGTGCGGCGTCGACAGCAGCGCCTGGTCGATCTGCAGCTTGTACGACGAGACCTGGCGCAGGTTCGTGGGCACGTTGGCGCCGTTCACCAGGTCCAGTACGCGCGTCACCACCTCGTCCCACGACACCGTCTGCACCTGCCGCTCGTCAATGTGCAGTCTGCCACGAGACAGACAGCGTTAGTGCGTCGGGTTTCCAGCATACATCCCACTAGATATGATGATGCTACCTGTCTCGGTAGAAGCTCTCCATGTCGCGGGTGTCGCGCAAGGTGCCGATGAGCTGGAAGGCGCGCGAAACCCAGTAGACCATGAACATGAGGAAGTAGAAGCCGCTGAGGAGGCTCAGGAAGCCGTTGCTGTCGGCGCTGCAATGCACGAACGGATCCATGCGCGGCGAGCAGCCCTCTTCGTCTAAGTGGTGGTGGCAGTGCAGGATCTTGTCCCACTGCACGCAGCCGAGCGCGAAACTCGAGAGCGACACGCTGAACAGGCTCTGCAGCATGCTCACCAGCTCCACGACCACGATGCACCAGAAGCCCTTGTGGTAGTAGTAGTTGTACAGGTTGATGAGGAACGCGTCCAGGTTCGCCACGCGGCCCTGCGCGTCCGGCGCGTGCGAGACGCGGCCTGCCGGCAGGGCTGCCCCACTGCTGTTCCCGTCGCGGCGCCTTCCGCCGGGCAGAGACGCCCGCGCAGAGTCCACAATGTCGTGGAACAGCGTTGAGATCGCCGGCAGGTGGATGTGCGCGCGTAGAGAGGGCAGCGGACCGCCCGACGACGGCGAGAACTGCTCCTGGCCGCCGCCCAGCACGCTCCTGCCGCCGCCAAACGGCGGCGCAGGGCTGTCCTTGAGCTCGTTCCACAGCAACTCCTCCTCCTCGTCCTCGCCGCGCGCCACGCCGCGCCCAGCGCCCAGCAGCGACTCCTCCATCGTGGGCGATTGTCTGGGCCAGGTCGGGACGGATGTAGCGCCAAGAACCAGCGAGCGCAGGCGAAGAGAAGGCGGTGGATCGGTGCACGCCGCGGCTCCTGACCTCGGCGACGTTCTCGCGGTTCTTTCCGGGCTTTCTTCTTCCTTTTACGCACAGATTTCGTACTTTACCGGGAGTATGACAAATTGTATGCGATGGTATCTGTGGGATACGGTACACCTCCCTTTTCATTTCACAAATCTGAGTATAGCACAGTATCACGCGATAGTTATTGTACAACTGGTGTGAGGCGGCGACCTCCGATTAAGTACGAAAACGTGACGCACGCGCATCAGGCGAGTTGCGCCGCTCGCAATCACCAGGGACCTTTTCGTTTACTATAGGGTGTTGCGCAACCGAGCAATCACCCACCACCCCAACAGCCAAGCAATCAAGCGGCGACGCATTACTGTACATTGGCGTTCCCACCAGGGCCATTCCCACCGCCCCAACCACAGAAGTCAACCGGCCAGCGACCCAGCAACACCGTCATGGAGGCGGCAATGTCCTCGGCGCAGCGCCTGGCGCGCCGCGTCAAGTTCTACGTGTTCATCAACGCCTTCATCTCGGGCGTCGCGTGTGTTTGCCACGCCGCTGTGGGCGCCGTCGAGGATGCGCGGTGGCGCTGGGCGGCCGTGTACCTGGTGGGTCTGCTGCGCATCGTGGCGATGGTCAAGTGGTTCGAGTGGATCCAGACGCGCAAGCAGCGCATTCTCGGAGAGAAGCGGGCGACGCTGACCGAGGCGCAGCGCCGCGTCATCTACCAGCGCATCCTCTGGCTCGTGGTGCCCACCGAGTGCGTCTCCTTCTGGTTCGCCGAGTGGTTTGAAGGGCGCGCTCACGCGGACCCGCTGAAGGTGACGTCGCTCCTGTCCGAGTTCGCGCTCTTCATCCCCAAGTCGCTGTGCTTTGAGCTCGTGTTCGACCTGTTCCACTTCGCCGCGCACTGGTACTGCCACTTCAACACGTGGCTGTATCAGCACGTGCACAAGCGGCACCACCTCCACCTGCACCCGTGCGCGCTGTCCACGTACGAGCAGGACGCGTTCGACCTGTGCCTGACCAACGTGACGCCCTTCTGCCTAGCCACGCTCTTGAGCCCGCGGCTCTCATCGCTGCAGCTGCAGCTACTGTTCGCGTACAAGACGTACGTCGAGGTCGCGGGCCACTCGGGGCTCGAGATCAAGGGATTCTCCTTCCCGCAGATGCCGCTCGTGAACGCGGTCACGGCCATTTGCCTGCGCGTGCACGACCACGACTTGCACCACACGCACCCGCGCTGGAACTTCGCCAAGCGCTTCTCGCTCTGGGACCGCTTGTTCAGGACCTTCCGCCCCGGACGTCCTCTGACCGCATAAATCCCTAAATATAGATGCAGGCGCTGCAGATTGCCATGTGACGTTGGCGCCTTACTCTGAAGGACGAGGGGTTGATCATAAGGCCGCAAGGGCGGGGCTGCGAGTGTGTGTGGCCTCTCAGCGTTACCCCGGACAGGTCGGGCGCCAGTTCCTGGCTCGAAGATTCCCTGCACGCTGGCTGAGCTCCGACGACGTTGGCGACGAGCACCACGGAGCTCCGTTGGGCGAGTAAATGGTGGGCGGAGGGGGCAAGCGGAAGGGCGAGAAAGCGGCGGCGTCATCCGCGGCCAAGCGCGACGTGCCGGCGCAGCTGGAGCCGCTGGACTATAAGCCGACGCCGAAGGAGGACTTCGACCTGGTGCAGCTCAGCAAGGTAAGCGGGGTGTATGCCGACTCGGATTGCGTCGATAGCTAGACCGGCGCTAATCTCGTGCTTAGGCTACCACCAGAAGCCGAGTCAGAGCGGGAAGCACGCCAAGACATCGCGGCCACTGGTACTCGAGAGCCTGGTCGCTGCTCCGCAGGTGTGTCTGCCCCGGCCGTTCGTCTTATCACGCGGCAGCACCGAGCGCTGACTGGGTGGATTGCTGTTGGTACAGTGCAGTACCACCTCGTGACGGGCGACCTGGCTAGCTAGCGCGTTGCTGACAGGCGAGCAATTGCGTTTGACTGTGAGCCGTGTGTGCTCCATCCTCACTTCATTAACCGTCTACTCGCTTGTTGGTCCGTGCGTGTTGAATGCTGCTTGTTCACCGGAATCAGCTGATCGCCACGACGGACTCTGCTTCAGTTTTAATGCAATGCCCACGCCGATACTCAAGTCTGGCGCAACATGGAACGTGTTGGCGTTGACGGTCCCACCCTTTCGAGTCGTTCGGTTGTTCCAAGCCTCAAAACAAAGGACGGACCTCGGATCGTGCTCGTCGCAAGCCGACCAGGCTTCTTCGCTCGTCTTCTGTGTTCCTACCCAACTGCCAGGTCGATTCCCATCGCCGAGGTAGCTACTTCCAATGTCGCAGACCCAGTTGCAAACCTTCCCGACGGGCGAGAGCGGCCACGATGGCTAACCCACCGAGAGCGAAAACGGAGATCCGCGGGCTCAAGCTGTTCGTGTTCATCAACCTCATTGTCGTCGGCGCCGCGGCGTTCCTCTACGCTGCCGACGCAACACTGCGAGCGCTCGCGCTGTCGATCGTTCCGGATGGACTCATGGTCAGACTGCCGGTGTTCTATGTGCTCGCTCTGGCACGCATCGCAGCGACGGTGAAGCTGTTTGAGTGGATCGAGACGAAGCGGCCCAAGATCTACGGCGACAAGCGCCGCGCGCTCACGACCGGCCAGCGCCGCGCCATCTACTGGCAGATCCTGGCCTACGTCGCGACCACCGACGCAATCCAGTTCTGGTACGCCGAGCAGCGCGCGCTGGCCGAGCAGGAGAGCTGGGCGGACGCGGTGCTGGAAGCCCTGGCGTTCGTGCCAAAGTCGCTGTGCTTCGAGCTCATCTTCGACTTCTTCCACTACGCCACGCACTGGTACTGCCACCACAATGCGTGGCTGTATCAGAACGTGCACAAGCGGCACCACCTCCACCTCCACCCGTGCGCGCTCTCGACCTTCGAGCAGGACGGGCTGGACGTGTGTCTGACCAACTTCCTGCCTATGTGCGCGACGATTGCCATCGGCCCGCGCTTCACGCCGTTCCAGCTGCATCTCCAGTTCGTCTACAAGACGTACGTCGAGGTGGCCGGCCACTGCGGGTTAGATGTGCGCGGCTCGTCCTTCCCGCAGGCGCCGATGCTGCATGAGGCCTCGGGCATCTGCCTGGAGGTGCACGACCACGACCTGCACCACACGCACCCGACTTGGAACTTCGCCAAGCGCTTCTCCATTTGGGACAAGCTGTTCAATACGTTCCGCCCGGGCCGAGTCGCTGCGCGGAAGACGACGCGCGACTGGAAGCGAACGTAGCTATGTGGAGGGATGGAAACTGCCCGTCGATTGAAGACGGGTGACTGGTGTATTGGCCCAGCAGTAGAAGAGTGCATGCGGAGCTATTCGAAGAGAGATCCACCGGCCGGTTGTTCTGTTGTGTCAAAAAGAATGAATTCACGTTAGCGCTGCCGCTGGCGCTTGGAGCTGTGCCCTTGCTGCTCGTCGCCATCGTCCTGGTCGCTCTCGAAGTCGCTCACGTCGTCCTCACTCGACGAGTCGCCGTCGCTGAACGAGTCCTCGTCTGACGCGCTCGAGGCCTTGCGTTTGCCCAACTTTGGCGCGTCGTCGCGGGTCTTGGATGTAGTATCTGGCTCGCGACGCTCAGACTGCTGGACGGGTGCAGCCGCAGCGACCGACGGTGTCTTCTCTGCCGCGGCCTCGCTGACTCGCGATTCGGACGGACGCGCATGCTGCGCAGTCATCTCCGCAGCCTTTCGGTTGAACAGCTCGCGGTTGTGCTTGAAGACGTCGGCCTAGAAGGACGAGGAGCGTCAGAATACAAGAGGATCCTGCACCTTGGAGAGTAGCACGTACAATCTCCGGCATGAGGCCGTCGTCGGCGTTCGGCTCGGCCATCAGCAGCCGGATGGTCGTCAGCAGCGTGCTAATGTTCACCGACGGGAGCCAGGAGCCCTAGCGCACACATCATCAGACAGCACCCAATACGGTCAATTTCTACCTTTGAAGCAGCACCAACGGCGAGGCCGCCGCCGCACCTTTGGCTGCATCTTGAGCGTGTCGAGGCAGATGCGGCCGGCGTTGTCAATGTTCGGGTGGTAGATGGGCGTCGTGAAGCGCACCTTGGGCGGCTCGAACGGGTAGCTGAGGCCACACTACCGGTTAGAACAAGTCTTCGACGTCTACCGTTGCTGGCCACGCAGGCCGCACCGCTCCGGGATCTCGATCTCGAGGCGGAACACGCCCTTCTCGTACGGCGACCCATCCGGGCCCATGATCTCTGCACACCGCCGCCGCAGCAGCCTCATCGTTAGGCCTGGCCCGCGAACGTCCATTCGCCGTCACTGAACCTATGATAAGTGGGACGTACGCGCATCGAGCTCGTCGATCTTGCCGTCTTTCGGCCACGCGCTCACGCCTGTAGTGGCATAACAACGTCAATACGCCGCCGATTCGCACCACAGCGGCGCGAGAACGCAGCGCCAGCGGAAGTGCACGTTTCCTGGCTTCATCACGTATGGAAACTGCGCGTACCGTATGGAGGGTCCGTCTCCAGCATCGCGATCTCCTTGCGCATCCGCCCGCGCATCGCCGCCATTCTCGCGCGCTCGTCTAATGTTTACTTACTCGAGTGTCGGTATAGAAATAAAAGTCTTCCAGTTTCTGGACCCACTATTTTGTGGTCCACACCACTTGTCGTTTCTATTTTTAATTGTAAATGCTGGGAAAAGGTATCCAAAAGGCGATCGCTTCAACCACCACCAAGTCGCACGTAGTACACCAACTCCATGGACGACCTCGAGGTGCTCCGGTTCCTTGGCCGGGGCGGCTACGCATGGTTAGTGGGCGAGTATATGAGAGTGCGATGCTACTAGTTGATTCGGCGGGGCTGACGGCCGCAACCGCTTCTCAGCGTCTTCCTATGCCGGCGCAAGAGCTCCGACGCGCTGCTCGGTATGGCCATCTCTCTCTCTCTC
>JAADXW010001006.1:0-13006 GCA_023337975.1 Phytopythium ostracodes
GACACTTGATTTTATTATGGAATGAGCATGTAGTTGATCGTTATTTCAGTGCGGTTGGGGTTGAGGTTGTCTGCTAATACTTCATGTTTTTGGACTTTCGATCAGTTCCGCGCTTTCGGATTTGACGGGGCGCACTGTATATCAATGCGCCCAAATCTGTAATACCAACTTACCCAGCACTTCATTTCATCGGGGCGTCTCTGACCCCACGTTCCCAGCAGATACTTTTTGACCCTTTCGCCCAACTTCAACATGACTCCATACTAAAACCAGGATAAAACGCCCGTTTCGTTCCGTTTTGTGTGGTGTATTACTTGCTTGTCATTCAAGCTCTCCGAGTTTTGTTTTTCTTTGGGTGTGTAAATGGATGAGGAAACACATAAAATCACACGCTAGACCACGTCAAAAGGCGTCGGGCCGGTCGAGGCGTCGTCGATATGCAGCGGGCAGTCGCGTGCGCGAATGCGTCAACTTGGTACGTGCAGGGTGAGCGCGTCGGGCGTCCTCCGTCGGCCAGCTCCCAGTGGTTTTGGCCGGGACCGGGCGGCGACTTCCTCCCGCACTCGTTTCTCGCTCCTTGACCCGTCGTCTTGCTCCTGTGCCAGCTTCGCTGCTGCTCGCCTCCTTAGACGCGCGGGCCATGCACCGACAGGTCGTTGCCGGGCACGATGAATTGCTTGAAGTTCTCCTTGAACGAGGTGGCGAGCTTGAGCGCCGTGGCGTCGAAGGCGGCCTTGTCAGTCCACGAGTTCTTGGGGATGAGGATCTCCGACGGCACGCCCTCGACGGTCGTGGGGATCTCAAAGCCGAACAGCGGGTCCTCGACGAACGTGGCCGAGTTGATGCTGCCGTCCAGCACCGCGTCCACGCACTTGCGCGTGAAGGCAAGCTTCATGCGCTTGCCGACACCGTAGGCACCGCCGCTCCAGCCCGTGTTGATGAGGTACACGTGCGTGTTGTGCTTCTCGAGCTTTTTCTTGAGCAGGTCGGCGTACTTGGTCGGGTGCAGCGTCATGAAGGCGGCGCCGAAGCACGTCGAGAAGGTCGCCTGCGGCTCCGTGATGCCGCGCTCTGTGCCGGCCACCTTGGCCGTGTAGCCCGAGAGGAAGTGGTACTGCGCCTGGCCGGGCGAGAGCTTGGCCACGGGCGGCAGCACGCCGTAGGCGTCGCACGTGAGGAAAATGACGGCGTTCGGGTGGTTGCCGCGCGAGCCCGGCTGGTGGTGCGGGATGTGGTAGATGGGGTACGACACGCGGCCGTTCTCCGTCTTGCTCGAGTTGAAGTAGTCGGGCACGTTGTTGTCGTCGATCCAGACGTTCTCGAGCATGGCATTGGGGCGGATGGCGTTGAAGATGTCGGGCTCGTTCTCGGCGCTCAGGTCGATCGTCTTGGCGTAGCAGCCGCCTTCGAAGTTGAACACGCCCTCGTCGTCCCAGCCGTGCTCGTCGTCGCCGATCAGCTCGCGTTTGGGGTCGGCCGACAGCGTCGTCTTGCCCGTGCCCGAGAGGCCGAAGAAGACGGCCGTGTCGCCGCCGCGACCAATGTTGGCCGACGCGTGCATCGACATGACGCCCTTGAGCGGCAGGTAGTAGTTCATCATGGAGAAGATGCCCTTCTTCATCTCGCCGCCGTAGAAGGTGCCACCGATGATGGCCAGGTGCTTCTCAATGTTGAAGATCACGAACACCTCCGAGTGCAGGCCGTGTGCCTGCCAGTCCTCGTCCACGATCTTGCAGGCATTGATGATGGTGAAGTCGGCGCTGAAGTTGGACGCGATCTCGCTGAACTCGGGCCGGATGAACATGTTGGTCACGAAGTGATGCTGCCACGCGAGCTCCGTGACGATGCGCACCTTGAGGCGCGACTTCTCGTTCACGCCACAGAAGCCGTCGAACACGTACATGCGGTCCACCGTGCCGAAGTACTTGGCGGCCTTGGCAAGCAGCGTGTCGAACACCTCGGGCGTCGTCGGCTGGTTCACCGAGCCCCACCAGATGTGGTCCTGCGACGGCGCCTGCTTGACGATGAACTTGTCCTTGGGCGAGCGGCCCGTGAACTTGCCCGTGTCCACCGCGAACGTGCCGTTCTTCACGAACGTGCCCTCGTTGAAGCGGCGCTCGTGGTCCGCGAGCTGCTCGAACGTCAGGTTGTGGTACACCTTGCAGCCGTTCTCGATGCCCAGCGCGCCCAGGTTCAGCGCCGCCGCCGTCGTCTCGTGCTGCGCCATGCTTGCCTTGGTCGGGGGAGGGGACAGGAAGGTGGTGGAAGGTGGTGGAAGTGGCTTGTTGTGATCAGGCGAATGCCAATTGGAAAGTGAGCTCCGGGAAGCGCCTTGCGCGGTGGCGGAGAGTGGCAATGGCCGGCCCACACCCTCCTCGCACTCGAACGTACCATATAGACACCCAGGGTTAGTACAGTTGAACACACTGTAACCTGGTGGGTGGGCACGCATGGAAGGATCGTGACGCGGACTGCGCTTCAAGGCGCGCCGCGCAGGTGGAACCCGATTCCTCTTGGCGTTTGTATAAGTTACGACCGTTTGTGTGGCGTGGCCTGGTTCTGCATTTCTAATAGCTCGGCGGAGACTCCGGCGCGTCACGCACGCGCTTCTTTCTCTGCGAAACCCGTCCGCCGGTTGGGCGAAAGGCTCCCAAGGGTGGGCCAGCAGCTGCCACCGAGCGTACCCCCATGACGTGCGCGCGTCATGTGTGACCCTTTGGGCACAAAAGAGCGGGTCCGGGGTAGGGTTGAGCATTGCATCCACTATGTACCGCCATTGACCTGAACATTCTATGTCGGGGGAGAGGCTGCATCTCTCGAGTAAGTAACCACACCACCGGGGTGTCAAACCAGAAAGCGGCTTCAACATGGGCACTGTACTGTACAATAGTATACTGTAACCTGACATGGAGGGCAACGGGGTCAGGTCAAGTGGCGCGACCTCGGCGCGAGTCATGCATCCATCATGCAAAGGCAAGAACGTTGCGAATTCTGTGGTTCATTTCTGCCTCGTCGGCGCTGCCTGGACGAAACCTGACGCCTCGACTGGCCCCGAGCGATTACTGGGGGTGCACAAGTGCAAGCACAGAGCCACGCGCGGCGTTCTTTAATAGCTTGTTTTACGATATAGAGAGGCTAATATTCGGGTGGTGCGGTTACGTTTTATTTTGAACTGAAGTGCCGGCTGATGAACGTTGTGAGGGACAGTGACGGTCAAATTTCAAATAAAAGTGACGAGAAAACGAAATAGTCGAGAACAAAACGGGCCTGAGCGCGGGCGCTGCAACACCACGCGCAATGCCTAGATAAGCCGCTTTTTCAACAGCCTCCGGCGAACAATGAGCCCGAGCAGATTCCTTCAGAAGAATACACAACCACACAGCACACCACTAAGCCCTAGGTTTTATGGTTAAAAGAGGGGTAGGCTTGCATTAAATGGAGGGGAGTACAGTAGGCTCATCTGTTTACAGAGTGAACAACCACCCAGCATGCTGACAAACCACAAGTGTACTGTACACTGTACAGTACAGCAAGAAATACATGGGCGTGACGTTTCCTTGTCATGTCGCGTGTTTCAGTGCGTTCCGCCCCGTCGCGTGTGTCATAGACACGAGATTGGTCAACGTGCCGTGTAACCGTCCACTTTTACAGGGTCACACGGGTTACGCTTAGCGTACCCTCTCAACTTCAACATCAACGTGCTCGAGTGCGTATTTATGGTATTTTCATAAATTTGTCAATACTAAAAGAGTGATGGTCTCAAATCTGACCCGGTCAGAAAAACGAGAGGCAGAGAAACGATCTTGGTGCTTGGATCTTGTAAAGCCGCGTGCCCTGACCACTATACAAAGCCAAGTGAGAATTTTCGTTCCGGCAGTATTTTTATATCACATGCACGCGCATTCCGATGCGAAGGAAAGCGCGACGACGAGCAAGCGAAGAGCGGAGCCATCTACATCAACTCGTTCACGATACAGTAGCACAATGATTGTTTACATGCTGGCCCTAGTATACGTCGACACGTCGGTCTGGTCGCAAGCACCGGCGCCGAGAGGATATGCTCGCGTCCGGTGGGCCAGGGTTCGCCGACAAGAACGCTATACCGAGGGAGGGGTGCGGATTAAAATACGCGGGTGAGTATGCAAGACGAGGGTGTTCTCGGAGCAAAAACCCCACGGCGAGCAGCGCGCGTGCATGCGACCATAGTGGTGCGTCCACGCCGCGGAGCGAATAGCAGCCCCCGGGCCGCGTGCCTCGCAGAAGGAGAAGCAAAGGCGGCGCAAGTACGTGTTGGCGCAAGCGGCGGCGTGTCTCCACCTCCATCGAGCAAGCAAAGGGGCCACCACCACCAGCTTGAAGCAGAGCGTTTCCGTCGAGCACCATGAGCGGCTACGACAGCCGCATCAAGGGCAAGCGCATCCGCAAGCTGCAGAGTGGCAGCTCCAACGCCCAGGCGCGCTGGAAATACCTCAGCGCCGACGTGTCGGACGTTCTCGCGTCGGCCGCATCGCCAGCGCTGGCCAAGCCGAGATCGCTGCCTCGATCGCTGTCAAGCAGCGCCGCGTTGCCGACGCGCGACGAGCACCATCAACACCAGCATCGAGCAAGTACGAGGGCCTCAATTGATCGCGGCGGGTACGACATCGACGGCGATGGAGTGGTCGACGCGCGGGAGATGCGCATGGCCAAGTTCCTGGACGCCATGATCGCGCGACGCGAGCGTGAGCCCGGATCTCAACCCGACAGTGAGCTCGATGACGCCGAACTACTTGGTATGCGCCAGCGCGCGGGCCGGTTGCTCATCGCTAAAGAGTTCATCGAGCGGAACCAGGGCCATCTCTGGCGGTACGGATCCATCTTCACGGGCAAGGACGACGACCAGGGCGCCGAGTTCATCGTCGTGCACAAGAACTTCAAGAAGCTCATGGCGTACTTGGAGAACGTTGAGCGGCAGCGCTCGATCCGGTCGTCGCAGCAGTTCCGTGGCTGCGTTCGCTCCAAGTCGGACCGCGACGACCTGCAGCAAGACGAAAGCGAGCACGAGCGCCAGACGTGGGTGGAGACGCCGCGCAAGCTGCGCGACCCGCTGTTTGCCAAGTTCCCGTTGCCCGAGCTGCAGCCTAAGAAGGTCGTCCCGCAGTTCTACACGGAGGAGGCGGATGGTAACGCTCATGCTCGCGCTAGCAAAGTGGCCGTCAACACGTACGGCGCGATCGACATTGACGGCGACGGCGTCATCGACGACGACGAGATGAAGCTGCACCTGCGCCTGCAAGAAGCCTCCATATCATTAGGCGAGGACAATTCGCGGCACCAGCAGCAGCAGCTCGAGGGCCGCAAGATGATGGCGCGCGAGTTCGTGGCGCGCAACGAAGGGCGTCTGTGGCTGTTCGACACCTCGTACAAGGGCAAGTCGCCGGACCACGTGGCGGAGGAAATCGCGGCCAGCAAGGCGTTCGCCAAGGACCTCAACCGGCTGCGGGCCAAGGAGCGCGTGCTGCGGCTCAAGTCGTCCGCCGGCGTGTCTAGCTGCCTGGTGCAGCTCGCGCCGCCCGAGCTGCCCGAGGACCCGGCGCGGGCGCTCGAGTTTCGGCGCGTACGCGACCGCACGGAGCTGCTGCGCGCACGCCGCGAGCTGCAGAAGCCGCTGGCGCTCCAGCGCGGCATCCTCGAGGGCAACGCCGACGGCGTTCCACCAGACGGCGACCCGCACAAGACGTACGCAGTGCGCATAAACGCGCGCATGGGGCGCGTGGCCAGCGAGAGCAGCGTCGGACTGCCGCGCATCTTGGACGCGCCCCGGCGGATAGAACCGACCGGCAGTTTCTCGGTGACCAAGTGGCTGCTGGATGCCTGAGTGAGGGTACAGAGTTACCCTGGGAGAAACAGTTTTAGGGACAGGTGGCGATTGGATCGGCAACTTCAACTTTGACTCGGGTTGGTTGGCTGGGGGGGACACAAAAGTGTAACCTGATTACTTCTGGCGCCATCTCTCGTTGCGGTCCCACTATTAGCGAATCCAAGCGAGATGAATGCGATTTATGACCAATCACAGTATTTATTCAGCTTTCTTTACAATGAACGCACATGTATTGGTGAATAATTCAAAGCCAATACCATTCATTGGACAATATTCAGGAACAACAAATAGATCAATTACAGCCAATCAAGATCCTGAATTCGCCGCGTGTAGCTGCACGAAAATAACCACCAAAGCAACAGCAATGGGCGATCTCGATGCCGCTTTAGGCGCCCTCGAGGCGTCCATTCTCGAGCAATTAAGCTCGGCGCTTGCCCCTCCACAAGTCGCTAGTGACGAGAGAGACCACCGCGCACTCCTAGAGCATCCTGCGCGGCTGGCGGCGCTTCTGGAAGCTGCAAGCGCGACGGAGTTCGCCGGCGTCTATTGTCAGGCGCTGCGAGTCGTCAAGGAGCTGTGCCGCCTCGTGATCCGCTACGTCCCCGCCGTCGCCCGAGACCCGGAAGACGCTGCGCAGCTCCTGTTATTGGACGACGCGCTTTGTTGTCTCCTTGAGCCAGTCGCAGCGTTCGCACAGCAAGTCACGGCGTCTTCGCTCGATGACCTGACAACTGAGAAGGAGCTCACGCGCTGGGCGCCGTTCGCGATCTGCGCGAGCTGTTTCGTCGGTTGCGAGAAGCTGCCGGCGTCTGACTTGATGAAGAGCGTCGCGGTCGCGGACCGCGTTGTCGCATCCTGCTGCTCCATCCTCCACATCGACGACCGCGCGCTGGTGCTGTCCAAGTTCATCTCGCAGATCTCGGCGCTGTGCAACCAGGGCGTGACCAAGGAGCAGTGGGTCGATCCCGGCTCGTACCACAAGCACGTGCTGCTTTGGGTCGTGGAGCAGGTCCGGTTCCCGCACTTGGGTGGCGACTTGCTCGGGCGGCTGCTCGCGCTCACGTTCCCGCTGATCGACGATCTTTGCGATGAGACGCAGCTCGTAGGGGCCAAACTGCTGTGCCACATCGTCAAGAACGTGACGGCCACGGAGCTGCGCTGGTACTGCGACGTGCTGCTGGAAGTGCTGCGCGTGAGCCTCACGACGCGCAAGCCCGCGACGCTCGACTGTCTGCTCGACTGCCTGGCCGAGTCGCTCGCCAAGGTCTCTCCGCCCGGCGAGATCCGCTTCTACGACCAGTTTTTCCCGCGACTGCTCACCGACATGAGTCTGTGCAACGACGTGGCCGTGCGCACCGTGCTTCTCAAACGGATGCGGCCCGTTATCGAGCGCATGGGCGCGCCGCACAGCCTGCAGCTCATCCGGTACCTGCAGCCGCTGCTCAAGGTGCTGACGGCCTCGTTCGACAGCATCAACGTGGATCTGCTCGTCGAGGCGCTTGAGACGCTGCGCGCTACGATCCTTGGTGCCTGGCCGCGCATCGCGGGCCACGTAGAAGAGATCCTGGTGGCCGTACTGCGCGCTGTGGCCTTCTGCGAGATGTTCGACGCCGGCGAAGGCTCCCTCGCAGCGTCACCCGAGCAGAAGAAGCGCCTGCTGCCGCTGTGCGAGGACGTCCTCGCGCTGCTACATGACATCGAGAGCCCAAAGGTGTTAATCACGCTGAAGACCGTCGGGGACGAGTGTGTTGGCCTCAAGCGATTCGCCGAAGCACTGAGCGAGCAACTTGTCCGCGTTGGAGTGGCCGAGCCGTCGCCGTAAAAGATAATACTTCCAACTAAATCCAAGTTAAACCGGGTGGACTATGTGCTTGAAGACCGGGAAGTGCGTGCAAATGACGCTGCTGCGTGATATAAGCGGCCTCTCCGGCCTCGAGGTGCGCGTTGGTGCTCGTTAATGGCACTGGAAAGTCGATCGGATCGGATCGATGGCACGAATGTCAGTGACTGGCAACAATGCGCGCCAGCACGTGAACGCCGAGATACCACGCCGTGGTTCGGTCGTGTTTCATACCCTTCAATCCAAATACCGCCCCAGTCTCCTACGCCAAATACTGAAAAATCGTCCAGTCAGTCGTGTCAATCAGCCCGTGTCCAGACCAGCCAGCTCAAAACTCAAACGCAATGTCCTCGCGCGAGTCGAGCACCTCGCGCTCAAGCGTGAGCTTCGTGTCGTACAGTAGCGATGCACACGTGGTCGTGTACGCGTTCGTCTTGTCCATGCGCTGCAGGATCCGCAGCAGCGACCGCACGGCCGACAAGAGCTCCTCCTTCTTAATTGGGTTCACGTCGTGCGCGTCGCCGCTCCCGCCACCGCCCACGCCACCACCGTCGTCGCCTCCGCCATCCCCTTCACCCCCAGCTCCGTGGTCCTCTCGGCTCGCCTCTGCGTCAATGACCGCGCACATGCGGTGCAAGTTATGCAGCAGCCAGTCGTACAAAAAATCCGTCGGCTTGGTGCGGATCGCCGTCCAAATGAGCGCGTCATCCTCCTCTGCGGCAATGTCGATCAGGTGCACAAGTGTGAAGGACAGCTGCGTCTCGAGCTGCTCCTTGTAGCGAAACTCCGTCACGTCCTTCAGATCCGACGCCGTCTCAAGCGCGTCAATGATCGCATACAGCGACGTCTTGTAGAAGCTGCCGTACGCAGAACGCGATCCCGAGACCCGCAGCGCCGTGCACGCGCTAATGCGCACCTTGAAGTTTTCTTGCTGCGTGATCGCAGTGATTAGCGCTTGAAACACCGTCGGCGCCCACGTCACGGACGCAAGCGGCAGGCTGGGGCATAGCAGCACCTTTGCTATCGCATGGCACGCGTTCCAACGCACTTTAGGAGATCCCGTGTTGATCTTGGACGCGAGCACCACCATTGCCTGGCCCAACAGATCGCGGAGACATGCTGCCTCCCGTGGCGTCAGCGTTTGGACAAATGTTTCGAAGCTGATCCAGCGGCAAATGAGCCCCAGCGTCCGCGCCACGCTCGACGCGACCTTGTCGTTGTCGTTGATGAACACTAGCATCTTCTCGGTGATGTGACGCATCTGAGCTGGCGGTAGTAACGTATACAGCAACAGTGGCTTAGAGCTAGACGGCTCCGAGCCATCCCGTCCATCTTCCAAGTCGCTCGGAACGACCGCTTCCGGGCCGATAGTCGTGCACACATTGCCCAGCGCCCAGGCAGCGCGTACGCGGACGTTTAACGTCGAGTCGCCCAGAGCCTCCAACGCCAGACCAGCGACCATGCACGAAAAGTCCCGTTTCTTGAACGCTGGTGCGAGGCACAGTGATCCAAGCAAGCGAAAGCCCGCGGCACGAACGACCGGAGAACTGTCCTTGGGTGTCTGAAGGAAGAGCGTCGCGTACGCGTCGGCTGCGCACTTGGTCACCCCGCCCCGTAGATAAACAGGCAGGTTGACGCGCTTTTCGAGAAGCTGGTTCCAGTCGGTCGATGACAGCAGAGTGAAACATGCGCACACGCACGCACGTACGTGGTGCGAGGTGTCGTGAAACGCGCGGACCAAGTGCGTTGCCATGAAACTAAGACACTCGCTGCGTGACTCTCGTCTTGACATCTGTCCAGGGAACAACAACAGCCACGGAAGCAGTTGAAAGGTCAGACGTCAAGTAGAGCATCATCACGAAGGGAGGCGGTTGCTAGTGCCCACGTACCATCAGCGCAGCGAGGGTGTGTTCGGACATTGACTTGCCTGGCGTACCATCCGCGACCACCCGTGCATTCTTTGAGGACAGACTCGCGCCGTCGCTGGACAGTAGAACAGCGCTATCACTACCACCCTCGCCCTTGATGTAGTTCTCCAAAATCTTCACTGCTTGAAGTCGAACGTTCGGGTCCATATCCTGAAACGCGGCGAGCATGAAATCTGCTAGCTTCTTCCAGCTCGCGCTGAATGATATCACAAGTACAAGCGAAATGTTAGGTTCATCCATAGTCCAGTCGACACACAAAATCTCCTGAAAGACTTACCTCAAGGCTGCCGAGTAGTTTTTCGCCACTTTTGAGAGCAGTGACATCGCTTCTAGCCGCAAAAGCGCACGCCCCGAGTCGTCCGGGCGCGAGGCAGTTTGCAGTAGCTCTTCAACGAACGTCTTCTTGCGCAGTAAGTTCGTCCCGCACGCGATGGACACGTCGGCGCCCTCCAAGATGTTCACAGCGCTCGTTGTTGTAATCATCCACGCCAACAACGCGGGTAGCGTGTCTTGAACGTTCAGTAGCGCCGAGAGACAGGATAGACTGGCCATCCGGACACTGTGATCTGTTTACACGGACAAACGCGGGTCGTTTAGCAATGTCGCCGCGCCACACGTAAAAGGGTCGAGGCTTACCGGAATGAGTTGCGACATTGTATAGGCTCGACGCCAGCGCCTTCAGAAGATCGTCCAGGCTTGGTGACAGTCTGCTCTTGGACACGATCTCTGCAACGTTCGAGTACGGGAACCGCTGGACAACGGATGCCGTCGTCTGGATTTGCAAAAAGACACCACACGTCAAAGGTGTCATCGTGATCGACGCGCAAGCAACCACCCCGGCCGGCACATACCTTCAGAATTTGAATCAGGGACCCTCCTTCCCGCTCGTGCTGGACACAGTAAACGAGCGTGAAGTGCACTTGGTACAGCATCAGCGAAATGCGTTTTGGCATCGACGCGAACGAAGTTGTCGCGGCATCACTCGAAGTCACCGAGTGTCGGAAATACTGCTTCAACGGGATCTTGTCCCAGACACAGTCGAGGAACTTGACGGCTGCCATCCGCACTTTTTCGCACGGATCCGCGATCAGCAACGTCAGCACCGACGGCGCGTTGCCATACAGCGTCATGTACGGCGTCGTCTGCTCGGGTAGGTAGAGCCCAATAGATGACGTAATAGACTTCGGGAAAAAGCGAGTAATCGACTCGAACGTGCACAGCACCGTAATTCGCAAGCGCGCCAAGAGTCCCCTGATAAATCACAGTCGCAACAACAGTTAGCACAGGATCTTGAGAGCATGAGCAATAGCTCAGCACCATCATCGTGACTCTACTTACTCGCCTGTCAAGCGTCCATCTGTGCTTCCACTGTCGGATCCGCACACGGACGAGTCCGAGTCCGACACGGGGATCTCATCTTGGTACGCGCAAACCATGCGGTCGTGGTCGTGCTGCAGTGATAGGCCGTATCCGACAACCTGGCGCATCGAGCTCAGAAGACTTGGCAGCGTTGCACTGATGCGGTCAGCAAGGCGCTCGTGGTTCGAGTTGATGATCGTGAAGATGCACTTCATGCTGCATGTGCACGCGCGGACGAGGATACGCTCGTTCTCGCCCCGCACCAGGCTCAGCGACTGCTGCCGAAAGTTTTCCACCACCATTCGCAGTAAAGACGAAAAGTAGTGGTAAATCTCTGGCGCCTTCCCGGCTTGCGTGCAGATATTCGAGACGCAGCTGGTCGCCGCGTAGCGCGCTTCAATGTCGACGCCCGACGGGTCGAGGTGCTTCATCAAGACCGCAAACAGCAGCTCAAGCTCGTGGCTCGCGCGGTCTGCATTGTCGTGCAGGATCAGCCCCAGCGCGCGGATCGAGTTGGCCGTGTACCAGCTTGGACACACCTTGATGAAGTTGAGGAAGAACTTCATGACGAGCTCGAGTTGCTCGCTCGCGAACAGCACCCGCTCCTTCATGCACGCCTTCTGCACGAAGCGCGTGAACTCTGAGCAGAGCAGGCCCGAGCTCAGCGGCAGGATCTGCACCATCGCCGTAATGACCGCTGCGATTTCCTGCCGGACACAACACGGACCCACTGTGAATCAGCTGGTCAGCACCCCCTAAAAAGCCACGACAATGGCACATACCTCTCCTCGAATGCGCGGGTTGGGCAGCGCGATGCCTAGAAGCTGCTTGATAATCTCTTCCAGCTCGACCAGCGTCAGCTGCAACACCGCGACGTCCGCCTCCAGCCGCTCTCGCAGCATCGACCACAGCTTGCGGTCGCGGCGCTGGACGCCCAGGTTCCACGCGGGCGGGGCGGCACTCCCTCCTGCCATTGTCAGCATATTGTCTTCTGCCGTCGGCCGCACCGCGCGGTTGTGGTGGGGCTCGGTCTGACGGTTGACGCCGACTGAAGAGACCGTTTGTCAGTCAGTTGGCGTGACTTGTTTTCCCGACTCGCCCGTTAGGCTCGCGCTCGCACGTCCCAGCGCCGCAACGCCGCCGAGAAGAAAGCGAGAGGCGAAGGGCGCGCTTAACGGGCGCAGTGTCGGGGAATGAAGGCGAGTGAGTCGGCGGTGGTACCGGAGGAAAAGGGACACCCCTCAAAAGTGACGACCTTTCTCGATGTGAAACGCGACGGCGCGCGACCCCCACCCGCCCCGCGCTTCACCACTAAACCACAGTATGTATGTGCAGGTCTTCGCCTGGAAAACACCCCGCGCAGGTCCCTCGCGCTCGAGCGCCGCGTCCCAGGAATCGCCAAACCAACGCGCGC
This sequence comes from Phytopythium ostracodes, assembly GCA_023337975.1. Taxonomy (NCBI): domain Eukaryota; phylum Oomycota; class Peronosporomycetes; order Pythiales; family Pythiaceae; genus Phytopythium; species Phytopythium ostracodes. The sequence goes on from JAADXW010001006.1 coordinate 12,402, forward strand.
GAGTCCTCGGCAGCGCCTTTCTGGGCATTCTCCAATTGCTGTTGACCCCGTTAGGTTGCCAATGACAAACACTCTTTTTTGGCTCGCGTCTTGTCTCGGGACCTGCTGCGACGGTCCCGAATATCCCGTATACGGAGAGACCTAATCCGGGATAAGTGTCCCTCGTTGAGTTACTAGTTACGAACAGTAACCTTTGTGTGGTTGGTTATATACAGTCCTGGTCAAAAGTATACAGTGCGCGCCATAAGTCTGTGCCAAACAGTTTTTCTTGAATTGTAACGCTAAAAACACAATTTTAACACCGAAAATAAGGCATTGTGCTCACCAAACAAAATGCTATTGAAGCATATATTTTTTCTCATCCGATCAATGGTTGTCGAGTATCAAGCAAAACCTACATTCTGACCCCGACATAAATACGTGCCGATCGCGAAAAGCCGTGTTATTTAGCGTTTAAGCGTGATTCAAAGCCATTCAGTAGCTGATCTTTGCTCCTTTTGCCTCCAGGACTGCACAGACGCGGTCTGGCATCGATGAGACCAATTTGCGCAGAAGTTCTGGGTCGAGATTGCGCCATGTCTCTTGGACCGCGTTTTTCAGCTCCA
>JAADXW010001007.1:0-13004 GCA_023337975.1 Phytopythium ostracodes
GGGTACTTGGGCGACAGCTTCAACTTCGACGACAAGCCGGTGGTGTATGCCATCGTGGTGGTCGTGGGGTACGCTTTGGGCTGGGCGTGCGTGTTCTTGGGTGCTCCATTGTCGGTGAAGCTGACGCGCAAGTTCTGTGCGAAGGATGAGGACGCAGTCGAACTACCGTATCACGCTCAAACCGCCACGCCTCGCGTTTAATTGCGCTGATACGATGATACCAATCGGCGACTTCGCCATTAAGGCGTTCTACTGTTAGTTTGGTCGATTCGACGGCACAAAGGCTGACTTTTTCTACTGATTGCATTTAATGCGTGTGCCAAACCATCTTAGTTAAGGCGCATTTAACACCTTGATCATGACGCTCGCGCAGCATGTGCTCGTCTCGATCACCCACACATCAAAAACCGTCGCTTCCTTGTCACCATCGGCACCTCCCGAGGTGTTCGCGCTGACGAGCGCGATCTGAGAATTCGAATCGACGCGTAGACGCAGGAAGACCTGGCGCTCCGTGTTCACCACCCGCTCCTCAACCGTCACGATGGAGCCGCATGGGATTCTCCCGACCGGAGGCGACGAGAGCGATGGCTCGAGCCGTAAAGGCGCACCGGACTCTTGAACGCAGCGGTACTGCTCCACTGCCTCACTAGGACCTTCGATAGCGTTGAGCACCGACTCATTGTCTAACGTGCGCTCGACCACCCAGGCTGTCTCGTCGAAGTAACGTGGATGCAGTCGCAGGAAGACGACTCCGTCGTCGGTGACCACCGCCTCGACGATCTCCACGACGTCACCATACAGCACGTAGCCGATCTCGGAGAGCCCCAACTCGGGGCAAACACGCGCCTTGCATCCTTCAATGACGCACCGATAAAACCGCGGGTTGGAGAGTGCGGTGTCTGCTTGGAAGGGTCCATGATGCGGTTCGAGCAGCACTTCGTTGCGAATAGATCGGCACGGAACCCATCCGTCCCTGTGCTTGCTCGTGCTGCTGTTCGCCGAGTCTTCGCTCTTGACGGAGGAGGAGGGCAAGGCGACGACCACGTCTGCGCTCGGCGCCTCGATCTTGACCATCGGGTCGCCCTGCTCATTGTAGATCACGTCCGTGGCGCGGAACACGCGGCCGAACGGGATGTAGCCGCCAATGGGCGACGCGATGTTGCACTTGACGCGCACCGACACGCCGCCCGACCGGCCCTTGTGGCACACGCGGTAGTAGCAGTCGTAGCTCCACTTGCCTGCATTGCAGCAAGGTCGTGGACGTCAGTAAGCACTTGATACTTTAGCATGGTATGGACTGACAGGGACACACCGGTGGACTGGGTGGAGGACGCTGCCTTCTCGAGCTCCTCCACGCACGCAATGCACTTGCCGTCCAGCTGATGATACTGCCGCTTGGAGAACGCGTCGCGCTGCAGATCCCGGAAGCACTGGACGCATCGCTTGGTGCGCGTCCCGCCGCTTTCATTCTCCTTCAGCGCGCTCTCCACGCACGCACGGCACTTGCTGCATGGATCGGAAAACGTGTCAACGACCACCAGGTCAGCTCGATTTTTATCAACGTCTCCTGTCAAGCATAGCTCTTCATAGAGCGCGCAAGTGGTACGCACGGGCTGTCCTTGCTCCGCTGCGAGCGCGAGAACTCGCTCAGCGGCAGGCCGCGCTCGCAGGCTGCGCACACGGCCGGCGCATCGCCCGCGCCGCCGCGCCCTCTCTTGGTCACGCGCATTTTCCGACTCATCGCCACTCACTCGTACACCGCGCGCATAAATGTCTGTCCTGAAATGATGTTTACCACACTAATGCATCACACCTCACCCACGCGGGCACTGCATGCGCAATCCGTTCCTACTTTAAAGGACGTTCAGTCCTAGGATAGTGTGAAGCACATTATTTGGCTCACCACCACACAGCCACTGAAAGCCACGGCTGCATCACTGGAATGAGCGCAAGCGCACGCGCATTCACTCCCTCCTCGCTCCCGGCTCCGTCCACTTCTGCTCGCGCCGCTCCCCGCTCATTTCCCCTGCGGTGATCTCCGTGCCGAGTCCGTTGCATCTCTGTCCCCCGTGTCCATAGCTCGACCGCAGCGCCAGCGACGATGAAGATCGTCGACAAGATCAACGAGAGCGTGGAGAAGCAGGAGGTGTTCTACTCGTTCGAGTTCTTCCCGCCCAAAACGCCCGCAGGCGTGGAGAACCTGTACGCGCGCATGGACCGCATGGCCGCGCTGGAGCCGCTGTTCTGCGACATGACATGGGGCGCCGGCGGCAGCAGCGCGCAGCTCACGCTCGAGCTGAGCGCCAACGCGCAGAAGCTGAGCAGCCTCGACATGCTCATGCACATGACGTGCACCAACATGGAGGAATGCGACGTGATGGACGCGCTGGTCAAGGCCAAGGAGGCGGGCATCCAGAACATCCTGGCGCTGCGCGGCGACCCCGTGCGCGGAGCCGCGAGCTTCAACGAATGCGATCGCGGCTTCTCGCACGCGGTGGACCTGGTGCGCTACATCCGCGAGCACTTTGGCGACCACTTCTCGATCGGCGTCGCCGGGTACCCGGAGGGCCACGCCGAGTGCGTCGACAGGGACAGCGATCTCAAGTATCTCAAGGAGAAGGTGGACGCGGGCGCCGACTTCATTATCACGCAGCTCTTCTACGACGTCCAGGTGTACGTCGACTTTGTGCGCAAGTGCCGCGACGTGGGCATCACGGTCCCCATCGTCCCGGGCATCATGCCCATTCAAAATTACGGCGGCTTCGTGCGCATGACGACCTTCTGCCAGACGTCCGTGCCCGAGCACATTACCAAGGCGCTCGAGCCCATCAAGGACAACGACGAGGCCGTCAAGGACTACGGCGTGCAGCTCGGCATTGAGATGAGCCAGCAGCTCATGGACGCCGGCGCCCCGGGGCTCCACTACTACACGCTGAACCTTGAGCGGTCGGTGCGCCGCATCCTTGAGGGGCTCACGACGCTCGCGAACAAGGCCTCGCGCCGCGAGTTCCCGTGGCGCGCATCCTCGCTCTCCAAGCGCGCGACCGAGAGCGTGCGCCCCATCTACTGGTCCAATCGCCCGACGAGCTACCTGCAGCGCACGGCCATGTGGGACGAGTACCCGAACGGCCGCTGGGGCAGCTCGGAGAGCCCGGCGTTCGGCGACCTGAACGAGTCGCACTTTGTTTCCACCAAGATCGCGCCGGACAACCGCCGAGAGATGTGGGGCGCCGCTCCGTCGACCAAAGAGGAGATCCGCCAGGTATTCGTCAAGTACGTGCGCGGCGAGATCTCGAGCCTGCCGTGGTGCGACTCGGCGCTGCACCTAGAGACATCGATCATCCAGGACCGCCTTGCCGCTATCAACGAGGCCGGGTTCCTGACGATCAACAGCCAGCCGCGCGTGAACGCGGCCCCCAGCGACGACCCGCTGTACGGCTGGGGCGGTCGCGGCGGCCGCGTGTACCAGAAGGCGTACGTCGAGTGCTTCGTGTCGCCCGAGAACATGAAGAAGGTCATCGACAACGCCGAGAAGAAGCGCTCGATCCAGTACCACGCCGTGGACTTTAGCGGCAACTCGTACTCCAACTCGGGCCGCACGGCGACGGCCGTGACGTGGGGCGTGTTCCCCAACAAGGAGGTGCAGCAGCCCACCATCGTCGACTACAACAGCTTCGTGGTGTGGAAGGACGAGGCGTTCGCCCTCTGGCTCTCGCAGTGGGCCGCGCTCTACGAGACCGACAGCGCGGCCGCCAAGCTGCTGCGCGAGATCCACGACTCGTACTTCCTCGTGAGCATCGTCGACAACGACTTCGTCAACGGCGACATCTGGGACATCTTTGGCCAGGTGCCGTGAGCGAGCATTGGCTTATCGGTCGGTCCGTGGTGACAACACGGGCGGCGAGCGAAAGAGCGTGAGTGTGGCGGAGGGAGTGTAGAACGGATTGCATAATGCTCTTCACGGACGTGGAGGGCGCTGCATGTGCGTGATTGGCGTCGTCCGAGCGGGACGCAGGTCTATTCTCTTCCTCCTTTTGCCACCGGAGGTGGCGCTGGCGATTGCCGGCAGGGACGATGACAAATAGATCTTTCTTTCCTTGACTTGAGGTGCATGCCTTCCTCTTCCTTGTTGTTGGTATGCACGAGTCATGGTGAATGCCAAGGCGAGGCATGCCATGCCATGCCTGGCATGCATGGTGGCGTTCCTGTGTTCAAATTCGAGCTGTGTCCGAGTGGAATTGCGTCGTGGCTCACATTCGTCGATTCAGACCTGCCAACACCGGACGTTCCGAGTCGGACGCATCGTTAATAGTAGACCAGTCATTGGAACCCGTTCCCATTCCGCATCGAGCAAAAAGTTGAGCGGCGAAAATGGGCGGCGACCCGGTGCCGACGATGGCTACGCGTATGCTCCACGGGCACCGCGGACCCATCAACGGCATCCGCTTCAACGGTACAGTGCCGTGCCTTGCGTTTCCCGCCCTAATACACCGCTGTGAGCGTATACTTGCTCGTTGTGGGAGGCTCTAACGACTGGATGCTGTCGCCGCGGCGCGCTCTAGCCAAGGGCACGTATGTGATGACGTGCGGCCAGGACAAGACGATCCGGTTGTGGAACCCACACCGCGACGGCGTCGAGGTCGAGGGCGAGGCGCTGCTTATCAAGACCTACCAGGGCCGCCACGGGTACGACGTCCAGGACGTCGCCATGTAAGTACGTGCGCATAGTACCCGAGCAAAGAAAGGAGTTCTGTGGCTCACCTGGCATTTTGCGACTGTTGCTCGGCAGCGCGGACGACAACGCCAAGTTCGCGTCCTGCGGTCGCGACCGCGCGGTGTTTGTGTGGGATGTACCGACGGGGAACGTCATCCGCAAGTTCGAGGGCCACGAGCACGTACGGGATCGCGAGTTGGAATATGGCGGCCGTCAAGCTGCCTGGAGTGATGATAGCGTCGCTGTTTCTAACTCTTGTGTGGTCATTTTGGCCGTGTTGATGGCGTCGCAGGGAGTCAACTGCGTCCGGTACAGCGCCGACTCGTCCGTGCTGCTGAGCGGGTCGTACGACAAGACCGTTCGCGCGTGGGACACCCGTGCGAGGAACTCGTACAAACCCATCCAGGTGCTAGACGACTTCAAGGACAGCGTGACGTCGCTCTTCGTGTCCGACCACGAGATCATCGCCGGGTGCGTTCTTCTGTCTGCCGGTGCAGTAGCTCCTAATGGAATTCATCACTCGGGTGCTGATCATGCCCGCCTTATGTCGTTTGATCAGGTGCGTGGACGGCATCGTGCGGACGTTCGACCTTCGGTCCGGTGTGCTCTCACGCGACCACATTGAAGGTTGTGTCTGTTTGGGCCGCCCTGCTGTTGTGGGAGACGAGTGCCGAGTGCTCACCAACAAGGATTTGCTCCTCTCCTCCATAGAGCCCGTTGTATGCGTCGATCGGTCCCCCGATGGGCGCCTGCTGCTCGCCGGATGCCTGGACGGTTCGATTCGTCTCATCGAGAAGGACCAAGGCGTCGAAGTCAACAGGTAATTCGGTGCTAAGAAGGTCGAATGCGCGCTATGACAACTAACGTCGCGACTCGTACGCTTCACTAGCTACCGCGGACACGTCGTGAGTGAGTACAAGATCGCGTGCTGCTTCTCTCACGACGGTGGCCACGTACTCAGCGGGTCCGAGGACGGCGACGTGTACGCGTGGGACCTCGTCGACAGCCGGAAGATGTCATTCCACGCTCACGGCCAGCCCGTGCGCACGCTCGCCGCGCATCCCGAGTCCTCCATGATCGTCACGGGCTGCTTGAACGGCTCGGCCAAGGTGTTTGTGAATGAATAGCATCCGAACAACTCGAAATGATAGAGTACTTATTGGTAAAGTGTACTGATGCACGAAAAGGCTCCTCAACACTAAGACAGCGTGTAGCGCATGCCGCCGACCGTCATGAGCAGGTCGTTGGCGCTCTTCTTCTCCGTCTTTTCGCTGCTGAAGAGCGACGCGAACACCTTGCTCTTCTCCTTGGTCTTGAGGATCGCGTCCGTCGCGCTCTTGGCGATCTTGGCCGACGGCACGTTCACACTGGCGTCGTTCGGGTGCTGCCCCTCAGCCGCGCGCTTCCTGTCCTTCTTCTTCGTCGTCTTGTCACTGTCGCTGGTGTACTGACGACGATGTTCGGGTGCATCCTCTCCACCTGTTGCTGCGCAGGTGTTAGCGGCGTCTCCATCCTGACCGGCCGCATGCTTCTTTCTGTGCTTCTTCTCCTTCTTGGCGAGCTTCTCCTCGGCCTTGCGCACCATGATCGCGCGCTGTTTCTCCTCGTACTGCTCCTCCGGCTGCAGCAGCAGGATCGGCTCCACACCGTCAGCGATGGCCGCGCCGCACACGAGGCACTCCTCCGTCTGCACCTCCTTCATGGCGCGCTCCGAGAGGACGCAGCCGCAGCCTGGGAGCACCACAAACGGGTGCTTGCCGTTGAACTCCAGCATGGTGATGGGGCAGTAGAAACCCGTCTTCTGCCTCGAGAACTTGCACGTGACCACGTCCTTGAGCGACGAGATGTGCGCGAACCGCGCGGGCAGCGTCTTGGCCAGCAGGCGCTCTAGCAGCGCCTGCTTGTTGTACAGGTTGCCTAGCGCGCAGGCCACGACCGGCGCCTCCAGCGGCTCCGAGGACACGGCGCAGGTGCTCGCGCGCTGCTCCCGCAGCGCCTCCTGGTCCAGCTTCTCGCTGCGCGCCTTGGTGTTGCCGTGGCGCATGAACTTGCGCTTCACGGCGATCACGCCGCCGTCGTTCCCCATGCCTGCTCGCCTTCTCTTCTTCTGCTTCAGTCGGTTCTCGGAGTGAGCGGTGTCCCCGGATTAACGGAATGCAAAATGGCCACTGTCCCCAAACTAATAGTGCCCGATTTAGTGATCCTCTGCATGACCTGAATTAGTGTATTTTGGGTGAAGGTGCGATATGGCTACACTTTTTGCCCGTGAGCGCCAATCCAATGACTGACGTCAGAGACCGACACTTCCAACAACGGCACATGAATGGACATGGGAATGACGACGAGCAAATACGCTTGGTATTCAATAGTTTGCTGCTGATGCAGCTTATCGTGTGTGTGTGTGTTTGTGTGTGAGACTAGAGAACGACTACCTCTCAATGTTGTCGTCCACAGACTACCGCACCATCGCTTGCGTGGCAAGTCATTTTCGCCACCGACAAGAAGTAGCAAATCGACGTTGCAAAAGTTGTCTCGACGTGGCAAAGAGAGCGGGTGGCGAGTCGCGCGCTTCATCGTGCGCGTCTCAGACCGTGACGCGCAAGATACGCGGCGCCGCTTACTGGGGCACGTTGCGGCGGTTCCAGGCCTTGAGGCGCGTGGCGTTGATGCGGATGAAGCCCTGTGCGTCGGCCGGGTTATAGTCGAAGTCGGCGCCGCCGCCCTCTTGGTCCATGCTGGCCAAGTCGGCCGAATACAGTGCGTAGTCCGAGTGGCGGCCCACGACCGTCACGTTGCCCTTGTACAGCTCCAGGTGCACGTAGCCCGTCACGTTCTGCTGCGAATAGTCAATCGCGTTGCGCACAAACTCCATCTCGGGCGCGAACCAGAAGCCGTTGTACGCGAACTCGGCGAACTTGGCCGACAGCGTGTCGCGGACCTTGACGACTTCGCGGTCCAGGCACAGACCCTCCAGATCCAGGTGCGCCTCGCGGAGGACGGTGCCGCCGGGTGTCTCGTACACGCCACGCGACTTGATGCCGACGAAGCGGTTCTCGACAATGTCGATGCGGCCAATGCCGTGCTTGCCCGCGAGCTTGTTGAGCTCCAGGAAGAGCTCGAGCGCGCCCGTGATCTCCGCGGCACCCGTCGTGAGGTTCGTCACACCCACGGGGACACCCTTCTCGAAGCGGATCTGGATCTTCTCCGACTCGTTGGGCGCGTTCTTGGGATCCACCGTCATCTTGAACATGGAGGCCATGGGCGCCGTCATGGGGTCCTCGAGCATGCCGGCCTCGTAGCTCGTGTGGTACAGGTTCTCGTCCACGCTGTAGGGCGCCTTGGGCGTCGCGTCAATAGGGATGTTCTGCTCTTGGGCGTACTTGATGAGGTCCGGGCGGCCCTTGAACTTCTCAATGAACTCCGAGTCACGCCACGGCGCGATTGTCTTGAGGTGTGCGTCCAGCGCCTGCGCGCACAGCTCAAAGCGCACCTGGTCGTTGCCCTTGCCCGTGGCGCCGTGCGCGAGGAACTTGGCGCCCTCGGCCTGCGCGATCTCGACCTGCTTCTTGGCGATGATGGGGCGCGCGAGCGACGTGCCGAGCAGGTAGCGCGACTCGTAGATGGCGTTGGCCTTGACGGCCTCGAAGATCGAGTTCTTGACAAAGTCCTCGCGCAGGTCCTCAATGTAGACCTTCTTGGCGCCCAGCGCCAGCGCCTTCTCGCGCACCTTGTCGTAGTTCTCGCCCTGCTGACCCACGTTGGCGCAGTAGCAGATCACCTCGAAGCCCTTGTTCACGAGCCACTTGAGGATGATGGACGTGTCCAGGCCGCCGCTGTACGCCAGCACGACCTTGTCGCCGGGGTTCGCACGCACGCTCATCTTGGATAGAGAAGGAGGCTTAAGAAGGGAGAACAGGAAAGCAGGGAAGCTGGGGCGCTTGCTTGCTTGTTGAGAGGAGAATCCGATTGTGAGCATTGGGCGTAGCCTGCTGGCTCGGCCGGGTTGTTTTGGGGACAACGAAATCTTGAAAGGGAGCTGGTCCGCTCGATGGTGGACGCTCACCTGATATTTGTATGTAGCGATGGTGAGGGTGGCGGACGGACCGGCGGACTGTCGTCCACTGTCTTTATCCAAGTGTAACGCGCACCCGTTTTTTCTTGTGGTGCGCGCGTACAAGGGGGATGGGCCCGCGTAAACCCGCGCGTTCCGCCGTATTAGACGATAGACCGACCCCTCATGCAGCCGGAGGAACGCCTTACCGTTTAGCTTGAAGTTTGTATGACTTCGGAGCGGCGCCGCCCACAAGATTGGACGAGCGCCACGGCCAGTCGTTACCGATACTGTAGATACCGCGGGCAGAACGTCGCATGGGATCTGTTCGTTCTCCACCGACGGCGCTTGATGGGTGGGTTGGGATGATAGGAACATTCGTATGGGCGGCACTTCCCTACATGGCCCGGCACCTGGCTCTGGTACCAGTAGAGCGGGACTGACCGCATGTCGGACGGCCATGCTAGCGACTGCGATGTGGTGCGCGTCGTACGGCATCGGTATCAGTGCCATGGTGGTGGTTGCTCGTGTTGTTCTGGAGACCCTGGGCAAGTGCGCCAGCGTTGCCCAGCATCCGCGAGTAGCGAGCGCACTGCAGGCGGAGCACCGCATAAGGCATCGCCCTTGTCCGTGCAAGATGAATCGCACGGCAATTGCACGTGTATTGTGCAGTGTGGAGGTGGTACGGTAGACTATTTGACACCCTGCGTTGAACTGCACCTACGAGCGACCATGCCATGCTCGGTTGTACCGTTGGTAGATGTCATTGTGAGGCGAGCAGTGCCCTCCAGAACAGAGCGCCGTACGTGGTGGTTGTGCATTGTTGAGCTCGTCGACTTGTCCGACGGCGAGCCACGTCGTTGCGGAGTGTGTGACACTCAGGGGACCAACCGCCTCATTGCCAAATCCACCACGCGTCGAGCAAGCTTTCCATCAACACAGCGCGAGGTTGCACGAAAGCGCAGAGTCCATTTCATTAGTGTTTCGGACGCCACCAACCGGTGCAAAGGCGTCCAGCTTGCTCCAGAGTGGGCTACGAGACCAAAGCGCGCGTCGATCGGCTCTCATCTGCGCTTACTGCGGCAAGCCGTTGAAGTAGACGATCGCGCGGATGCACTGCAGCGGTCAAGCACAAACAAACAAGGTACGCGTCAGTCGGGTGCCATGGAACAGCCAGCCAGCGATGATCGAGGGCATTGACACTTACGTCGCCCTTGTGCATGGCGTGGAAGGCGTCGTTGATCTGCGCGAGGTCAAACTTGTGCGTAATGAACTCGTCGACCTTGAGCTCCTTCTTCATGTACTTCTCGACCAGATCGGGCACGCCGTCGCGGCTCTTGAAGCCGCCGAACGCGCTGCCGGCCCAGCGGCGGCCCGTCACGAGCTGGAACGGGCGCGTGGCGATCTCGACGCCCGAGGCGGCCACGCCGATGATGCACGACTGGCCCCAGCCCTTGTGGCAACACTCGAGCGCTGCGCGCATCGTATGCGGCAGACCGATGCACTCGAACGTGTAGTCAAGGCCGCCGAAGCCCTCCTCCTCCGTCATCTCAATGAGCACCTGCTGGATCGGCTTGTCGCCGTAGTCCTTGGGGTTGACGCAGTCCGTGGCGCCAAACTCTGTGGCGATCGCGAACTTGGCCGGGTTAATGTCCACGGCGATGATGCGGCGCGCGCCCGCGGCCTTGGCGCCCATGATGACGGCCAGGCCGACGGCACCCATGCCGAAGACGGCCACCGTCGAGTCCTTCTCGACCTTCATCGTGTTGATGACCGCGCCGTAGCCCGTCGTGATACCGCAGCCGAGCAGGCAGACCTTGTCCAGCGGCGCCTGCTCGCTGATCTTGGCCACCGAGATCTCTGGCAGCACCGTGTACTCCGAGAACGTCGACGTGCCCATGAAGTGGAACAGCGTCTGCATTGGCGCAGGCACACAAGCAACAAGCGGTCAGAGATCCACGCTCAAGATTCTGTCTACTACCAAGCATGGGGACCGCACCTCGCCGTTACGCTTGCACGTGAAGCGCGACGTGCCGTCGGGCATGAGGCCGCTGCCCTGCGTCGAGCGGATCACCGAGCACAGGTTCGTCTTGGTCGATTTGCTGCATCACATTATCGTAAAAGGAGCCACAGGTGAGAAGAGAGGCTCGTTGACCTGCCGTTACAGCCATCATCTACGCTCGTGGGATGTACCAGAACTTGCAGTTGCGGCACTGGGGCGTGTAGCAGGGCACGACGTGGTCGCCGACCTTGACGCTCGTGACGTTGGGGCCGACGCTTTCGACGATGCCGGCACCCTCGTGGCCCATGATGCACGGGAAGACGCCCTCCGGGTCGGCACCCGAGCGCGTGTACTCGTCCGTGTGGCACACGCCAGTGGCCACGATGCGGATGCGCACCTCGCCCGCGCGGGGCGGCGCGACCACCACGTCCTCAATGACGTAGTCCGTCTTGGCGGCCCAGCAGACGGCGGCCTTGCACGTGATCGGCTGCGGCTCGGCGCTCATGGTGCAGTGGTGCGGTTTTGAAGAAGCAGCGGCTCGAAGCGGACGGTTGGGAGCGTTTTCCAGAATGAGGGAACAAGTCCGGCGTGGCTCGAAAGAGCCGACCGACCGGTTCCGTCAGTCGGTCGAATGGAGAAAGGATTTCGTCCGTCCACGCGCTTGATACGGTATCACGACGGTGTTGGTGTCAGTGATACCTAGCGTCCAACAGCTCTTGGCCACAAGATTATATCATATTTGTCAGATTATTATAATGTATGCATATTGCTTGTATTGGAACAATTCAAAACTTGGTATTTACATTAATTGGTTATTCAAGGATATCGTATGTTTAGAGAAGCGTGTCCGACCACTAAGCAAGCGATGATTTGCTGAAATGTTGTTTTTCGTTAATTCGAGCAGATTTCAGCCAATAAGTGGGTTTAGATGGGAGGGCGCCATACCGTTTCCCATACAGTACATACTTCGAATTATTAGGGGGTTTCAGATTACTGGGGGGGTTTCGAACTGATCAAGGGCAAAAGAACAGACCAAAAATTGCATCAAGAGAACAAGGTAAATCTGAAACCTGTCAGATTTTACCAGCGACCTGTGATTTTTTTTATGGGCACTGCAAAACCTTATACTCCGCTGTACCTATGTCGTAGAGCAGTCTAGTGTCGATACGCCGGCGCACGTTACTGAAGAGGCGATCAGGAGATGCAGGCGCACGCGAGATGCGAGCTAGCAGCAGAAGAGCGCGCAGCAAGGAAGCGCTTGGCATGCTTCAACAGCGCTATCTCTCCCCGTAGGCGTCGCTGCCGATTTTGTGTTGTAGACTGCGTTGTGTGATCACTATGAACTATGTTGAGCGTTATGAGTCGCGAAAGCGAAAGCACGTCGCGTGCGCGCACGATGCGAGCGCTTGTTGCGGTCACGCACAGCGATTGGAAAGGCCCCAAGCTGTGCGAACGTGGCACTGTATGTAAGTACCATCTTAAGCTTTGATAGAGTGGGCTCGCGCAGAGCGCGCGCCTAGCCTATCCCGCGCGCCAAAAAGGTTCGCGCGCACGCGCCCGATTGCTCTAAGGCTCAACTCGAAATCTAGTGTTCCAACTCACTGTCGCGCCTTTTACGCTTACATCATGGGCGATAGGGGCGACACGTGAGCGGCGCTATGAGGGCGCCCGACCTCCGCCGTATTTGTTCAACACCATGCACCATGCTTTCATTCAGCCGCACGTGAATCGTGCGGAGGGAGAGGTCGCCAACGTACCTTCAGCATTGAATACCTGTCTAATTTGATGTACTCTTAACTGGATGTCATGCGGCAAAAACCACAAGGCAAAAAGCCCAAACTCCGAGAAAGACCAACATAGACTGGTTTCTTGCTCAAGGTTTTTTTCAAAAAACAGAGCAAAAATCAGAGCAAGAAATCAGTGAAACCCCTTATTGAAAAGTAGACAGTTCTTCAGTTATTATAGAAAAGATAACAATGAAAAACATGGGATCTCCATAATTATGGAGACTGGAGTACCGTGATACAGTAAGCAAAACTGGAGACATGCAGCACATTCTTGATTGCGTCTGAATAAGATGTTTACAGTACAGTTCACAATTAACCGGTTTGAACCTGATGAGTGAAGGTCTTAACGATGAGTTTTCTCGCCCGTACTTCTCTGACGCGGAAAAGAATGAGGGGTTGAGGTTTTGCTTTCGTTTGGCGGCTATAAGCATCGTCAGACTACAGAATGGA
>JAADXW010001008.1:0-13000 GCA_023337975.1 Phytopythium ostracodes
CCCCCCCCCCCCCCCCCCCCCCTAAAAAACATGATAGTGATTATTGTGCCCGACTGAGAAAATGGCACTGAGTAACCCTACTCCACTTGCCCATCGGACGGACGTATACGATGTATACCCCCAGTCTATTTGATGCCTTGTTATAAAACAAAAAGTCGCGATCTTGGCAAAGCCCATCTGGCTCAGTAGCGTGTGGACCGCCTGCCCAGCTTACAGATTGAGGATTCGAGTTCCTCTAGCGGCAATTATTTTTTCCTAGCTCCTGCCGACTGGCCGAAAGAACTGAGCAAAGACTCAGTATATTCGTTACTGTACGAACAAGCAAGACTTATTTATACCCGATGAATGAATACGAAGAACACATTGCCCCCGGCAGTGGCAAACACCGACGAAGAGGTTCTGTCTAATCCTAGACACCGCGCCTGGCCGAGTCGAGGACTTAAAGGGCGGGGGTGGGGCAGGCCGCGCAGCGACGTCCTCCCGAACGGAGCGCAGCGAAGCGGAGAGAGGCCCCTCCCCCCTCCCCACCCCCGCTTTTAAGTCCGAGCAAGAGCCAATGCGCGAGTGTCCTACTGGTCTCCAATATCCGGACCATATGTTTTGCGTATAGTAATGTATAATGAATTTGACAATAATTGATTTCTAGTCGGGCACAGTCGGGCACGAGTCTGGCACGGTCGGGCACAATAAGCCGGGGTTATGTACAGGGAGATGCTCCAGTCTGGCACAATAACGCGTGCCAAAAAGCATTCAGACCGGCTGTCTCGGTTAGGGTTGTTAAAACTGAAGGTTGAGCTTATGCAGTACCGTAATGATGATTATAGGTACGATTATGTGTACCGCAATATGTAGTTTAGAATATCGCTCACAAATCAATAACAGTAGCATGTCCGCCAATAATTGCGCTCAACAACACATTCGACCTGCCAACAATGGAGGTGGCGTTCAAGAAGAAGCCCAAGAAGGCGGGGGCCGTGCGCAAGCGGTCGCGGTGCGCGGAGGAGGAGCAGGGAGAGAAGGAGCAGGATACGCTGCGGGTGATCGAGGAGGTGCTGGAGGACCAGCGGCTGCGCGCGCAGGTGCTCAAGCAGGAGCTGACGAGCAAAGCGGCGAGCGATCCGGCGTCCGCTCCGAGCAGTAAGAGTGCCAAGCCGGCAGCCGAGGGCGGCGAGTACGGGCTGCACGACCCAAAGAAGGACGGCTCGGCCGGCCAGAAGCTGCTGAGCCTGCTGGACGGCCAGTTCACGGGCCAGAGTTCGGCCACGCAGAAGGACCAGCATGAGGAGCTGCTGTACGTCTCGGCTAATGGTCGCACGCCTGGGTTGTTGGCTGCGTATTCACGCCGCGGTGTGCATATGACAGGGAGAAGTACATTGAGGAGAAACTATACAAGAAGCAGGCGGAGGCGGGAGATGCCGACGCGGCTGACGCGCCGCCCGTGAGCGAGGAGGACGCGCTGTTCGCGCTGCCCGACCACCTGAACCCCAAGAAGCAGCAGCAAGCGGCCGGGGAGGACGACGAGGAGTCGGTCAGCGGTGGTGTGCTCATCTGGAACACGGGCATCGCCGAGGTAGAACTGCCCAAGTCGTTCGCGCAGAAGACGGTCCAGGCCACGGAGCGTGCGCTGCGCCAGGAGGAGGAGGCGCGCGCCGCCAGGGGACGGAGACACGTCGACAGCTCGGCGCTGCCCTCCAACTTCAGCACGGACTTTAACCGCCACCGCAGCGACTTCGTCTCCGAGCTCAAGACCATGCGCAAGGGTACGTGCGTCTCTTCGGTCTCTGTTGTTTGTTGATCGATGTGAGCAGAGACTAACGAATGGTGTGACTGGCTTGTGACTGTCGGGATCGAGCAGACGAGCAGAGAGAGCGCGGCTTCCGCAAAGGTAAGTGAAGCAGACACTATTGATATGGTCACAGTCCACTGACGGACAGACTTCTTTGTGTGTGACGACGCGCAGTGGGCAAGAACCAGCCGAGCGACGACGCGGCCGTCTCGCGCTTCCGCAAGTTCGAGAGCCGCAAGATGCGCCGCTAGCTGGTTGGTCACCCTGGTCGTACTCGGGAGATGGCATCACCAGGCCGCCCTCGTCATCAGGAGAGCAATCAACAAGACGTCGCATGAACAGCGTGGTGGTCGCATCCGCCACCTGCAGCCCATAATTCAATAGATCTCGGTAGATATTATCAAGGCCGTGTTCGACGATAATTCGAACTCACGTATTGTGAAAACCGCACAGTTTGTCCAAAATTGGTTCCTATTTCCCTGATTTAGCGCAATCTCGTTTATATATATCCTCATTCACAAATCTTTACGCCTAATTAAGGGTATGTGCACTGTCAACAGCACCAATTTGTTTTAGCGCTACCTAACCATGGTACAGCGTTTATATCGCAAACACGCTCAGTATGCCCATGTAAAAGTGGGCATTCCGAGCGGGTGCAAATATTTACAAACGGACACATGGAAAATGTATAGGATCATTGCGTCGGAAGGTCAGCTGAGTGAATAAGAAAGGGGTAGCTCACTTGTTTATTTATTCCTGGGATCAGTACCTTGACTAATAATCGTCCACCCTGTTTTATACGCATATATAAATTGGATAAGTCAAATTTATATAATATTACCGCTCTCGTGTTACTAGCATATAAGGGCGCTAACAAATGGACAAAATTCTTGGCTCTCAATAAATCTGTCAAGTTCTGCGTAAATCGTTCATACAATAATTTGCATTAGCGTAGATCGTCTATTTGGAGATCTACGTTAAAACGAATTATCGGCGATAATTTGAATTAACTTGATCGTGTTCGACGGCGTAATCGCAATTAATTTTTGAGATAATTTGTTTATCTCGCCATCGAACACGGCCCAACTACTATAGGTTTGTGTTTTATGTACATTTCGAAATCAGCATGTATTAAAGTATATTGAACGTATAAATGCTGAATGACTTATGCCTCTCACGGTACTATCTGGGCTACACATCTCCATGTAACCCCAGCGGAGCAATAGCCAGCTCCCACGTCATTTCTACTGCGCAGCGTTCCGACCGCATCAATTCCTGTCGGGGTGCGGCTTCCTCCTCCTCTTCCTCCTCCTCCAGGGACTCTCCTGGTGCTGCAGTACAACACTAGACGTCCGCGATGAGCTGGCTATGGGGCAACGAGACGACGGAGCAGGCGCAGATCGTGGTGAGCGCGCTGCAGGGCGAGCTGGACGAGCGCGAGGCCAAGATCAAGGCGCTAGAGGCGGCGCTGCGGCGCGAGCAGCAGGACCTGACGAGCGTGCTGCAGGACGAGGTCAAGGCGCTCGAGGCGCGGCGCGCGCGCGTGGCGCAGGAGCTCGCGGACCTGGACGCGCTCATCAAGGGCAAGCAGAAGCAGCTGGCTCGCGCCAAGGACCCCGACAAGAAGAAGAAGAAGAAGAGCAAGAAGCAGCCCAAGAAGCAACAGGATGACAACGCCAACGCCGCCGCCGCGAACGGAGCGGCCGATGCAGAGACCAAGGATGAGGCTCAAGTGGTAGCGACGCCTAAGAAGGCCAAGAAGAAGGAGCACAAGCCAGCGGCAGAGGCGCCCAAGACGCTCCCCATGGACGAGAACCTGAAGAAGGTGATGAAAGAGGACCCCAACGTCGCCTTTATCATCCAGCGCAGCACGGTGCGTCCCTTGCATGATCCTTGAGTGTGACAATGGGTCGCTAACGCTCTGCTTTCACGTGCAGAACTCCAACACGGTGGTGTACGCGGGCGTCAAGACGGCGGACGGCGCGGCGCTGGAGGCCAGCAAGCCGCTGTCGGTGTACTGGATCATGTACGAGAAGACGGGCAACCCGCGCGAGGACCTAACCATGATCGAGCGCAACTCGGCGTACGGCGCCACGTGCGCGTCCACGCCGGACGCGCAGGGCCGCTTCAAGGCGCAGATCTCGGCGCTGCGCGACCGCGACTTCTTGCTGTTCGTGGACGCGCACGGCAACGTGCAGGCGCTGACGACCATCGACGGCAAGCCCGGCATGCTGCTGCGCCGCGTGTTCGTGCAGATGACGACCAGCTGGGGCATCCCCACCGTCGACTACGTCGAGATCTTCGGCGTGCACCCGACCACGCTCGAGCCCGTCTACGAGAAGAAGAAGAATAAGTGAGCTGGTGGATCCGTAAGTACATGTGAGCGTCAGTGGGGTTTTGGTAGAACGTCGAGCGAGTCAACGCGTCTCTAGTGTGTCGTTTACAGTCATGGCGCTGGTGGATGTTGAGTTTCTCGTTACAGTCAACGCGCTTGGTTGGGTGCGTCTTCTAGTCTCCACCATCACTCTAGGACGCGCCGTTGTCCGCTCAGATAGACCGGCGCATCATGACGACGGCGGCGGCGCTGAGCGTAGTGCCCAGGATGACGCGTAGCACGTCCTCGGGCACGTCGTGGGTCACGTACTTGGATGTCAGGTACACGCCGAGCGCGAGCGAGCCGCCGACGCGCGCGGCCGACGGCAGGTGGATGGACTTGGCCTGCACGTTGTGGTACGTCGAGGCTACGGCGGTGGGCACGATGCCGAGCAGCGACGTGCCGATGATCACCTCCTGCGGCATGTCGCTCGCAGCCGTCAGGTATGCCGTCATGAGGATGCCGCCGCCGAGGCCGCACAGCCCCGAGATGAAGCCCGCGGCCGCGCCCGCCGCCAGGTACTTGGCGTTGGCGAGCACGAAGCCTGCCGGGTCGCTCTTGACCTTGTCGATGTAGGTCGAGTTGGGGCTGTCCAGGTCTCCGGCATGGTAGAACTGCAGGTCGAGCGGCGGCGCGTTGGCGCTGAACTTGGGGAAGTACGGGCTCTTCTTGAGGAAGATGAGCGGCGAGGACAGCAGCATGGCCGTGCCCACCACGAGCGACAGTTTCTTGCTCGTCAGGCGCTGCGCCGTGCGTACGCCATAACGCGTGCAGATGATGGCGGGCAGCGTCGTGGCCAGAGCCATGGGAAAGTTGCACGCACCCTTGTCGAAGTGGTTCCACGCGCCCACGGACGCGCTCACCGACACGGCGCCGATGGACGTGCCGTTGACCACCTGCTGCGGCAGCGTCGTGAACTTGGCCAGCGTCTAGAGGACGGCAAGCAGTCAGGTGCTGTTGCTGCTCATGTATGATACCGACAAGTGATGAACGCGTACCGGGATGAGGATGATGCCGCCGCCAACACCCGTGAGCGCCGAGATGACGCCCGCAATGCCGCCTACCAGTGTGAATCGACCAGGAGACACGAGTGAATGCTCATTCTCTGGTACTGACGCACTATCTGTTGAAGATGATGTGCTGCTTACCGGCAGAGACGCCCACGCCCATGGGGATGGCGGCGCTGCTTGACGCCGAGGGCTTGGCGGACGAGTATAGGACGCGCGGGGCGGCCGAGCGGCGCGCGATGCTGGCGCTGAGGCCGCCGGCGGCGCGGCGGGAGGCGGCGGCGCGGAGGAGCATCGCGAGTGAGCGGGCGTCTTGGTGTGCTCAGGAGGTGGCGGAATTGCAAGTGACTCCCATGTTGTCTGATGTCGCACACTTCACACCACGTCAGGTGTCCGTGAGTGAGGTGGAGTGGTTAAACCAACATAGTGAGATCAGGTGATGTCCGTAAATAGAGTGTGCTATCCATATATGACGGGATAGGAAGGATCCAGAGACCCACCTGGTGTTACATATTGACATGTGGAGCGCTCCACATCTCTTATCCTGACGCTTCGGATCAACATCAAGAAGAGGACGAGGATGCTGAGGCGGCGGCTACTGACGACGGCGGCGCGCGGCACTCCCGGCCGACGCGACAAGGCGGCGACGTTGCTGAAGGGCGCGTATGACGAGGCGGAGGCGCTGAAGGACCCGTTTAGCCACTTTCGCGCGTTCAAGAGCATGGACGAGTACGTGGGCGTGACGCTGGTGCAGTACGACAACCAGAGCGATCGGAGCGCGAGCATCATCAGCGACGACTCTAATGGCACCTCGACCGATGGTGATGACGCTGTGAAGGCGGACAAGCCGCACAGCGAGTAGCAGCGGAGGCGGGCGCGTCGACGTACAGATACAATACGGTTGCCATTCGCCAAAATATAAAATCACCCGCTCTACTGCTAGTTTATGGCCGGTTGGTCGCCGTGAGGCGCTCGCTCATTCGGATCGGACGATGGGGAATCGCCGATGTCGAGACGGAGAGACCGGCGCCCAACGGCTTAGACGAGCATGAGGAACGGCTCGTCGCTGTCCTGCACGTACATGAGCTTGTTCTCCTTCTCGAGCTCGATCAGCACTTTCTCCAGCTCGGCGCGCGAGACCTTGTCGTTGCGGCCGTGGCGCTGGTTCAGGCGCTTCAGCAGCTCCGACAGCAGCAGGCGGTCCTCATCCTCATCCACCACCTCGCTGTTCATGTCCGTCAGCACCTGCGACACCTCCTCGCTCAAGCTGTCCGCACTGTCAAGTAACATAATACAAGTGAGTTTGTCATCCACCAGCATCATACTCCATACGTCACACAGTATGACAGAACCCACCTCCATGCTGACCGGTCGCGCTTGCGAGATGGAGACACCGGCAGCGACTTGGCCGGCGACGCCGGAAGCATGGCCTCATCGAGCTCGGGCATCTCGGGCGACTCACGCTCCTTCGACGGCTCCGCAGGCGCCGACGCACTCTTGGTGATGCCACTGTGCGGTTCAGACGCATCGTGGTACAGCGCGAAGCTCATGAGCCCCATTGCCTTCTCGGCGTCTCCCCGCTCGATCGACTTGCTCAGGCGCGCCTTCGCGTGCGCCGACGCCAGACGAATCAGCGTTTCCAGACTACGCGCCGTGACTGGCAGCGTACGCGCGTTCTGCTGGGAACGCAGCTCGGCGTATCCCTCGGCGATCAGGTCGATGGCGGCGTCCGTCAGAACGGGCTGGAAGCGCGTCTTGGCGTAATAAATGTACTTCTTGAGAAAATCCAGCTTGAGAATGCCGTTGCCGCTGCCACCGTACGACGAGGAGTGGTGGTCGCCGTGCAGTAGCGGGTCGTATTTCTGGAAAATGGACTTCGACTCTGTCGGGTCGACGTTGGCGCCGTCAAGGAGCGCCATGTGGTCCGTCGAGCTGACTTCAAACGACAGAGGAATGCCTTCCTGGCCCGGACGAATGTAGCGATGCATACGAAGCACGTGGTCGGAGATGTTGCGGTCGATGCCGCGGTCGAGCCGGTCGAGAACGACAAACAGCAAGTCGAAACGCGACAATAGCGAGTCCGGCAGACCGATGTTTTCCTGCGGCCGCTTGTTCTTGTTGTACTGGCCGTATACCGGATTGGCTGCCGCAAGCACGCTGCAGCGCGCGTTCAGCGTTGCATGGATACCGGCCTTGGCGATCGTAACCGTCTGCTGCTCCATGACTTCGTGAATCGCCACGCGATCCGCCTCGCTCATCTTGTCGAACTCGTCGATGCACACAATTCCGCGGTCAGCAAGGACCATGGCACCAGCTTCGAGTCGTCGCTCCTTGGTGTCCGGGTCGATGGTCACGGCGGCAGTCAAACCGACGCCAGAAGAGCCACGGCCTGTGGTGTTGACAGCCAAAGGTGCAATCGTCCGGACAAATCGCAGCAGCTGCGACTTGGCCGTCGAAGGATCACCAACCATCAAGATCTGTCCAAATCAAACGAACATACCAAGTGTCTTAGAACCGATGAGTCGTCAGGAACACCAACAGCCAATACTCGGACTTACATTGACATCACCACGAAGATGTGTGCCGTTCTCCAAGTTCTTCTCCACGCCACCAAGAAGCTGGAGCAGCAGTGCCTGCTTGATCTCGCTGTGGCCGTAAATCGAAGGCGCGATCGAGCGCGCAAGAATGTCGAACGCGTCCTCGCGCTTGGCGAACTCGCGGACGTTGAGCAAATCGTCCATGGACAGCACAATGCCATTGACCTAGAGCACAACATAAATGCGTAAGTGATCACTCCTTCCACCAACTTTGGTGAGGGAAGCTTTGTTGCGTACCTCCTTGCCAAGCAGCTGGACGTTGTTGGAGATCAAAACGGTGCGGAACACGGCGGTGGTCTGCGCGGCCGAGTTGCCGCCCAGTGGACGATAGATACCGATGACGCGCACCCGATCGCCGGGCTTGCACTTGTCCACAAGATCGTTCTCGACGATCACGTCACAGGAGCGCGGCAGCTGTCCGAGCGGCGCCGTCTCGGGAGTCTCCTGCATGCTGAGCATCTGGTAGTCCTTGTACTGGGACAGTCCGAACTCGGTCTCGAGGTAGTTGCCGTTCTCATCCTTGGTCGGGTAGACGCTAGTCGTGGGCGCGCCAGTGAGTGACGTGTTGTCGCGGTACTCACGCGACAGGATTGCGTTCGTCTCCTTGCAGTAGTGCACCGACTTGACAACCTTTGGCCGCACGGCGGAGCACTTGGTAATGATGCCGTGCACGCACACCATCTGGCACAGGTACGACGCGAGCAGTCCGCGCGGGGTCACGTTGTGGTGGCCAAAGTCTCCCGTGAACCCGACGTGGAACGTCATGTCCTTAGTCGCGTCTGCCTCCTTGCTGCCGTACGTGCTGTCATTGTTAAACACGGCCTGCGAAGGTACAAATCGAGGCGCCACTATTAGAACGATAGCACCTATTGGTTCACACTATGTCCGTGAACGCACCTCCTTGATGGCCTCCTCGAAGGGCGGGATGTACTCGGCCGGGTTGCGCAGCAGTCTAAATGGTCCAACACGCGTCAGTATCGACCCGAGGGACGGTTCCCCCCGCGCTCCATGACCAGCCTGCCTACCGGTTGACAATGTTCTCCTGGCCGCTCGTCGCCGCGTCCTGGAACGCGCCGTCGTACTCGCGCAGGTCGTTCAGGTCCACCACGAGCCGCGGCGCCTTCTGGTTCATCATCGTGCGCACCTTCTCCGAGTAGTTGCCGTACCCGTCCTGCGGTCACCACCACGACAATTGTCAGTCGACCACGTCCCCGTCGCCTTGTTCACAGCCCCTCCGAGCGCGGGAACGCGTCGCATCCCCTCCGTTCTCCGCTCCAGTCTCCTCAACGCACGCAGCGCCAGTATAAAACGCACCTCATTGGCCAGGAAGTGCGAAAAGTACGTCTTGTGGCGGCGGAAGGCCTCGTCCAGCGCGTCCTGCTGCAGCTCCATCGTCGCTTTGAATCGGGGGACACCGCCACCGGGGGAGCTTGAACACAGAGAGGTCTGGGGTCACGTCGCCCTGGGTCTTCGTCGCGCTACGAGGTCGTCGGCGCCGGTCGAGGAGGGAGCTCGGGGGCGATCGCCGTCGGTCAATTGAGTCTTCCGCACTTTCCCGCGCGAGGTTTCCCTTTTGCCCTGGTCGCTCGATAGTAAAGCGCGCGCGCGGGCTTTTCTGCCTTTCCGCGCGCGAATAAATAGAGAAAATGAGCAAAAAATAGAGAAATTGGCGAGAAATCGAGGAAAAAACAGCAGGCTGGGGGAATCTGCGGGGCCGCGCGCACTTGAAATTCAAAAAAGCAACTCGCTCAAGTATCCGATAGGTTACCGTTTCAAAAAGCAACCTCCCCAGTTTTATTTACGTGATGCATCCATTTCTAATGTATTTACGGACTTGAGGACGGACATCTGCGACGTGTGCGACGCTGACCTCACATGACGACGCACACCTCGGACGTCACGTGCAGCACGTGCTTCTTGACGCGCAGGTAGTGGTGTGGCCGCTCGCGCTCCAGCGCCTCCTTCTGCCGCTGCAGCTCGGCGATCTGCTCGCGCAGGCGCAGTCGCTCCTCGTCGCCCAGCCGCGCCATGCGCTCCAGCTCGGCGTTGATCTCCACGAGCTGCTGCACCTCGGCGCGGTGCTGCTTGACGGTGCCGCAGATCCACAGTACCATCTTGGTGTTGTCCCGCAGCGACTCGGGGATGTCTGCCAGCTCCTTGTTGCCCTCGCACGCGACCTGCTCGAGCTTGGGGCAGTCGCACAGCGTGTGCGGCAGCGTCGACAGGTGGTTGTCGCGCACGTTAAGCACGCGCAGATTGGGTAACTTGCCGAGCTCGGGCGGCAGCTGCGTCAGCTCGTTCGAGGACGCGTCGATCTCTTCTAGGCGCTCGCAGTGCTGTAGCTCGCGCGGCAGCTCCGTCAGGAAGTTGCGGTGCAGGTTGAGCTTGCGGAGCTGCGCGCAGAAGCCGATCTCCTTCGGGATGGCCGCGATCCGGTTGTTGGTCGCCAGCAACTCGCGCAGCATGACGAGGTTCCCCACGTCTGGCGGGATGCTCACGAGCTGGTTCCGCGACACGTTCAGCACCAGCAGTGAGTGCGCGTGCGTCCACACTACCTCGTCCAGCGTCACCCAGTGCTTGTCCTGCAGGTCCAGCACGCCGTTGGCGTCCGGCACGAGCGAATCGTCCAGCAGCTCCTCCATCTCGGACAGTTGATGCAAGCAAGCGTCGTGCTTGAGTGGAAACGACAGGCCAGCTTGACTGTTCACGAGTGATGCACATCTGCGCGCTATAAATACTGCGAGCTAGGCGAGCGCGGGGCGAGAACCTTAAATTCGGGCTGCTTGTCTCTCACCGCCCTCAGTCTGACCACTTTTCCGTTCTATCGGCCACTTCTTCGATTGTATCAGTCTGGCATGCCGAAGTGGTCTCGACCCACAGAGTTGGCCTCTGACAACCGCTCAAGCTAACAGTGTGCGCGGGGATGCAATGGGCGACTAGCACGATCACCAGCGTTGCGCACAGCCCACTGCCGGTCGGTCAGCGGTTACTCGTTCGTCTTCTCCTCCTCGTTCGGCCGTGGCCGCTTGGCTCGCCTGCGTAGATCGACAGCAGCAGCTCCGCCGTGCTCACTGATGGACAACCGCATTCGCGAACTTCGGAAAAGCCGCTACGATCTTGCTCAGCTCCGCCTTCATATTGCTCACGACCGCCAGATTCTTGTTGTAGAGCTCATCCGTCTTCCAAATGACCACCTCGCGTCTCTCCTCCATCACAAACGACGCACCCATATCGAGTACGTGCTGTTTCGTCAGGATGTCGGTGTAGGCGTACAAGATTCCATCCCTCAGCCCTGTTCTTGGCAGGGTGATCGTTGCGTCTGGTCCACGAAGAAACGCTTGCACGCGTTCATCAAAGCGACCGCTGGTGTCTGCCATTGCCCAGCTGAACGGCTTGTCCAGTGTCTTGACTGTCGATACGAGCCATGCAACCCGCCGATCAACCAGTCGAGCGAGCTCCGCGTGTCGTTCGCATGGGATCCCTGCCGTCCATTGTTGAATCGCATCGACGCAACGTCCGAGTTGAGTGCTCTCGACCTCTTTGAACGCGGCGATAATCCTCATGAGCACCACAAATTCGCCGCTTCTGCAGGCTGTATGCCACAGGAAATCCATCTCGGGGTACTGCGCTCGATCCTGAGGCGGGAGCCTCTCAACCCGCTCGGCTAGTGTGCGCATGAACGCGACAAGAGCGTCTGTGTCACCGCTCAGCGATAGGAACAGCTTAGCGCTGACGGAGTGTCGAGCAGCCCAAGCCACCTGACCGTTAGACATGAGCTCCGGCCCGAACGCTTTCGCAAGAGTCGCAATCGGCTTGATCATGGCCTCGGCTTGGTTGGCGTCCTTGTCACCCTTAAGCATCACCTTCGACAAGCGTTCCGCCAGAGGCTTGTCGCCGATCAACATTACCATATGGACCACACCGCGCCAAAAAGCGGCAGATGCACGCTCGATGCAGTCATTCGGGCGCGTCATCTGGATCATCCGCTTCAAGTGGGCCTTCCTATCTGCGCTATTTCCTTCGCGCAACTGACCCAGTGCCGCTTCCTCGCTGATGAAGGCGATTCGATTCACGAAGTCGTCGGCTGCGCATCATGCTGCGAGCACATATTTGGAGTAAAAAAGTGGGGCGCACAAGTGATATCCGCGGCAGTCGCACTTAACGCTCTGAACGATACGGTTCTTCGCTTCATATTGCCGCCGCAACCTCGCCAAACGACTGCTCCGTCAGCTGCGAGACAATCCTTGATTGTAGCGGTATCAGTCCTCGTCCAGGAGAGAAGACGCGATTCGTCTCGGCGTACGTGCACGAAGTAAAAGCACAGCCGCTTGTCCAATGGAAGCAGCTTGTTCGCCTCGGCGAGGCTGCAGAAGCGAGCGCGGTCACATCCTTCGAGCGCCATCCAGCCTTGCTCTCTCATGGCTGTCTTGGTGTACCAGTGATTAAGGGAAAAACCGAGCCGGAGCGCAGGCACGGCCAAGCACTTGGATAGCTTGCGCACCCCACTTTCGTCTCGCTCCTTCAAGTCGTCGCGTGTGCACTCGTCAGGGAGACACAGGTCATACAGGAACGCAAGAAGATTGCCGCTTGTGACCGCCTCGACGTCGTAAGGCATCGACACGGGATACACTGCAAAGTGCGTTTGGTAGCCAGCGGCGCCCGATGCCTTGCCAAAGTCGTAGCGGACAACCTGCTCGTTTTCCGAGCGCACGATCAAGCCGCCGCCGCCGTAGATGGCCGGTGGCACCGCCACGAGCCGAGCCGCGGTCATGGTAGAATCACCTTCTGCACCCTCCATCGCCCAGGTGCTGGAGCCGGCTTGGTACAACACAAGCTTGGACGGCCGGATCTCCAACAGTTCGCTGTAGCCGAGTCTGCGGGAGATCTCACGGCGCAGACGCTCCATTCCAGTGTTTCACAGCGGGTTTTTGATCGTCACCTTGTCCATGATCGTCGACCAGCGCTTGCAGTGCTGGTCTTGCAAGTTGCTAACGGACTGTATCGTACACTTGGCCGCCAATTTCCTGGCCTTGGCCGCCACCATCGGCAACTGGATGTCCCCGACCCCGGTCACGTGCAGCCCGAGCATCGACGGGAGTGCCTCCGATGGGCCGCCAAAGGGGAACTCGCGACTGACGGGTGGCTCGCGCAGAATGTGCCGAAGACAACCTTCCAGCGGTAAAACTGGCACCTCGGCGACCGTGGTGTCGGCGTGCGACCCGGTATCCCGTAGAGC
>JAADXW010001009.1:0-12998 GCA_023337975.1 Phytopythium ostracodes
GCCACCTTGGAAGCGAATGAGAAAGTGTCAATCCTCGGGCAAGTCGACGGCCCCCCGTTCAGATGACCTTGTTGAAGTTCCATACAATTTTCAAGTATAACGCGAAAGGGATGCAAAGTTTTTGTGGCGAAAAAAATGGTCAAGTTTGATTGGTGGAAAAACTGGAAAGCGCAAAGAAAGTTGCTTGACGAGCCCCTTGATTACGCCCTGTTGGGTGTCTTGCCTGGTTTTCGCACCGAAAACAACGTTTTTGATAAAATTCTGGCGCGAAAAATTACATTTTGAAAATGGTACGCAAACTTTTTCCACTAGCTGTACCACTTCAACTCCAAGATTTCTGCAAACTTCGCGCACTCATTAGCCAAGCAAGCGCTCTTCCTGGTCCAAAACACTTATTTTCCGATTCACCACGTACCGCCAACACGGTTGGCTTAACTACCACACAGAAGACTAATCTTTGCAATGAGGCCCGGGAGGGCACGACATCGCCAACAAGACTCGGCAAGTGGGCGCAAATGGCCTTCAATCTTCCTCTTCCGCTCTCAAAGAACACTGTCCAGTTAATTCTATCGCGCTCCGACCGTATACGCAACATGTCCGACTCCTACCTACAGCTACATAACTCCTGACGCGAGTCTATGCTGGAGTTTGACGTCCAGCTCATGGAGCTGATGGAGGACTTCGAGGACGACGACACTCTGTCTGCCGAGATCGCCCTCGAGCTCGCCAAGTACCTGGTGGACGAGCTCGCCATCCCCGCCCGCGACCGCCCTAAGTTCTCGAACGGCTTGCTGCAAAAATTTCAGCACCGTAACGGCTACTCGTTCCGCCGCCTGCATTGTGAGGTGGCGTCAATAGATATGGAGGCCGCTAATGCTGGACGAAACAAGTTAAGGGACATCATAGCGGGCTACGTGCTAAAGGACGTCTTTAATATGGACGAGATGTCCTTTTTCTTTCAAGTGCGCGCCAATGGCTCGATTTGTCGCCGGTTCATGTCGAGCCAGAAGCAGGACAAGACTCGGCTGACGCTTGCGGTGGCCGCACACGCCGACGGCATCGAGAAGCTGCCACTTCTGGGCATCGGCAAGGCGACGCAGCCCCGGGACCTCAAGGGCCATGACCTCGGTGAGGAGCTTGACGGAGACTATGCAAACAGCAAGAAAGGGAGGATGATCAGTGAGATCTACTGCGAGTGGCTCGGCGCTGTCGACGACCAGATGAGAGCGCAAGGACGGCACATTCTGGTGCTGGTGGACAACGTCAGCTCACACGACGACAGTTGTGTGACGCTGGCAAACGTCCGTGTCCAGCCCCTACCGCCCAACACTACTGCAGTTGTCCAGCCAATGGATCAAGGTGTTATCGCTAGCCTAAAAAAGCGGTACATGAAAAAGAAGAGAGCGGCCTCTCTGCGCGCGTTTATCGAGCGGCATAAAGGTAATGTGTCGAATGGAGTGAAAAAACCATTCAATATGTACTCAGCTTTTGAGTGGATCAGTGAAGCATGAAAAGAGATCTCGCTAGAGTCGATTAGGAACTGTTGACAACACTCTGGCCTTATTTGATTCTTGAATGGATCACTAATTCAATACATCGATAAAAGTTGGCTTAGGCGCGATTGTCTATCCCCTTCATTTGTGATTTGTCCCACTTCCGCGAAAAACAGAGGGTAGACTGTAGTTGTACTGTACCTGGCCGTGTAGAAGTTCGCATTGGCTGGCTGACGCACAGAACTGTAGGACCGCTGATGGCATCTCAGATGGAGTAGATTGAAATGCAGTGGTCGACCGTTGTACAGTACGCTTGCACAGTAATTTTGATGTAGGAGAGCCCTGGTACATACAGTATTACTACGTTTGGCCTCTCCCTCTCTGGTGGATTTGTTAGAACCGCATGCCGTTCACGACCACAACCACCGCCGGCGCTGGATTGATTATCCAGGCACACACAAAGGTTGAGTCCATTTGTGACTACATTCGAGCCGAGCCAGATCCACGACAAATCGTTCAGGATGTTCGTGATGGCTTTCTCCCCGGGTTAATGTCCACCGCCTTTGTACCGGTATCCGGTGTAGCCATTGGTTCATGCGACTTGGCTCCAGATGTGCGGCCATTCGAAAGAAATGAACGCGCCAGGATTCCAGCCGCGATCTACACACGCATTTGGTACAGCGTGTCAGACGTAAGCAACGTTGGGAAAAACATACTGCTCGCGACGGAGCAACACCTGGTTTCCCCACGTACATGCGGCAAATAGGCACCCGAAGTCTTAAGGAACCGACCCATTTTTTTCATTGCAACATTTGTCACCGCCCCCGACCCAACACATTCTCAAAAGCTCCAGCCTTAATTTATTTACTCGAAACAGGTGGGCAATGACATATAAATAACATGGTTTTGGCTTCGGCGTGCCAGCTTTCAGATGTGACGCAGCAAGCCATACACTCGATTCGCTAAGCACACACATGTGCTGGCACCTAAAGGCTGCTTGTCCAATTCTTCGAGATCACCAGAGATCATGCGAAATGTGTTATTTAACTGTACAAATAAGACACTGCGCCTACAGTTGATGCATTCAGCGTTATCTCATTAATACTGATACAGTAGCAATGAAACCAAGCCACCGCGTAAAAACAACTTGATTTTCTTGCTGAGCATGGGATCTGCTGGTGGTTGTTGACGCTGTCCTCGCATCGCGTGGTCGGCGCGAAAGCTTGATCACGGGTTGCGGTCGTTAAAGTGGCGCAAGCGAATCTGACCGTAGAAGAACAGGCGAAGCTCGAGGCTCGACACGAAAGATACGTCGGCGGCAAATGCACTTCGTTGAATCACGGAGCAGAGCTTCGCGCCGTCCGGGACCTCCTCAATGAGACGATTCATTTGTGGCGTTCGCGCAGATCGACTCGAGATACAGAACCTGCCGTTGTGACGACACATCCAGTGTAGCGGGAACGACAAAAAAAGCAATCACTACACATGAGGTCGCGAGCATATCGAGAGACGCATCTTGTGGTCGACGCGGTGTTGTTCCTCCACCACAGGACGGTCGTGACGTGCAGGTCAACCGCAGACGAGCGGATCCTCCGAATGGAGAAGGTGGTTTGGCGAATACAGTACCGATACCGATACTGTACACCATTACTATTGCAATCTGCCACCAGACAGAGGTTGAACAAACTTCTCGCCATGGCGAGACATTAGGCCGCGCACTCTGCCTGTGGCGGTGTAAGCGACGCTTGATGGATATGGCTTCAGCGTGCCAAAGGCCAGAAGAGATCCGGCCATTGACTTGTGGCGCTCAAAGGCCTGGATCGTCTCTTGAGTGGTTTAGTCTGCCTGCAGCAAATACGACAGAATATCAGGATTCTAGGAATAGTACTAGAGTAAATATGCCTCGCAATAATAAGCTTAGTATTTTAGATTCATTCTAAAAACCCGTTCTTTTTCTCTGGTATATATGATTTTGTATAGATGCTCAATTCGCTTAGTCAAGCATTATAAATGATACTTCAAGTATTTTGGCTGGCCGTTATGTTGCATAGTTGTCCTCTAATGTTGCATCCCCCAATTAGCTAACTGATCGATTGGCGCAAAACCTGGGCAGCCACGTTGGCAAAGCCAGTTCAAATTGGACTCCAACCGAGGAACGAAGCGATCGTGGCGGCGAGATTGGGAGGGGGAGTGTGAAGTGGCACCCTCCGGTCCCGATACTTTCGCTCGCTCCGCCGCGCAAAGTCTTTGTCGCTACGCGCCATGACAACGCGCTTAAAGCTCGGTGACGGAAGCGTTCGATCCATTGGCAACACACGCGTTTGTACCCACCGCTAGTGGAGATTCCCACAATCAATGCCCACTGGCGTGCTGCTATTGAGTTTCGGCGCCGCTAACTCTGGATCCTTTCAATACTTTATCCAAGTGATTCCTAACTGTCCAGCGCCTACTGAGCACTTGACAGCCCGTCCGGCAGGTCCCACCTCTGTATCCCCTAGACCACGACGTGACAACCGCACGCACCCGTCGATGGGGACTCGCCAAAATAGAACACATGGTTTGCCGCCTGTCCTTTCTGTCCCGCTCCGTTTCGAAAACCCGCACTATCTTCCGGATTCCCCTTCCCCTCGCTCGGACACATGGACATACAAATCGCGGGCTACACAAACTGTACAGTAATGTATACTATTGAGAACCTCGAGAGCGGCCGCCGCAATCAACAACACGCCGCCTCCCCTCCCTCGCGCTCCGCCCCGGCTGCGTCCTTATACTTCCGGCACGCTCGGTGCCCTCTCTTGTCGTGCAGGTCTCCCTCCCTCCCTACCATAGCGCTGTCGATACGCACAGTTCGCGGCCATTCTCGCTTTTCCTCCTCTTTGCAGCAAGAGCGCGCGCGTCTGTCCAAGGAAGCGCCCGCTCCATCTTCTTCCTCCCCCCACCTTCTCCCTCCCCCCCTCTTCACCTTGCAGTCTGTCCGTCGCGCCGTCGACCGGGGACCGTTCCAATCGGGAAAAAGCGACGACAGGGAGGAACTCGGGCGCGCCGAGTTGCATCTACCGCGGCGGAGTAGTAACGCGAGCGCTGAACCCACGCCGGCGACCGCACGGATACGACGATACGCGGAACTTGCAGCGGACCAGCCTCTGCGTAGCTTTCCCGGCGGGCGGCATTTTCCCATCGGTGCGACCGGAGGTAGACAGACACACGGTGCGCGAAATATGGTGAGCTTCGGGTTCTCGTCCGTGCCGGTGGAGCGCGTGCTCGAGGCCAGCCAGGCCAACAACGAGGCCGAGCAGGTGCTGGTGCGCCTGGCCGCGCGCATGAAGCAATCGCTCGCGACGGGCGACCGGAGGCGCAACCTGTTCAAGAAGTACGCCGACTGCTTCACGGGCATGGAGGCCGTCGACTGGATGCTCGAGCAGATGGAGGCCAAATCGGTCGCCGAGGCCGTGCGCAAGGGCCAGGGACTGCTCACGCACCGGTACATTGAGAAGGTGGACAAGGAGACCAAGTTCGAGTACAACAAGAAGCGCTTCTTCCGCTTCACGCCCACCACGCCCGAGTACGTGCAGCCGCCGGCCGCCAACGTCAACGTCGATCGTCCGATGCCCGCGGCCGCGCTCGACTTGCCGCTGAGCGCCGCTGCTCGCCGTCGCGCGCTTGCTGCCATCCTCGGAGGCTTTGTCGCCGACGCCGCGTCCACGTCGCTCAACGGCGTCTCGCGCCCAGAGAAAATGATCCCAAACCTGCTGCGCCTCGACTTCGACCCGGCGTTCTGCGGCCTCTACGACACGTCGATGGGCGGAAGCAGCAAGAAGTCGGCCGGCGGGCCTGCCAAGGTGCGCATGGAGTCTTCGACGGGCTTCGAGGCGCGCATCCTGCTGCAGTGCATCGCGCGCCGCGGTCAGGTGCACGGCTCGCAGCTCTCAAAGGACGCCTTCTGGGGGTTCAAGAACGACCACCGCCTTCTGAGTGCTACATCGCGCGCCTTCCTCAAGCGCGTACAGAGCGGCAAGAACTGGCCGCACTGCGCCGTCAAGTGCCGCTCCATCGACGTGCTGTCGCTCATCCCGATCGTTACGGCACTGTACGCCGGCACCAACTCGCTCTTCACCAAGGTCGACGAGCTCGTTAAGGTCTTTTACGTCGGCACGCGCGTGCGCGACGCCGCGCTCGTGTCCGCGTTTGTGCTCGAGCAGGTCATCCTTGGCGCGTCTGTGCTGCAGGCGATGCGCATGAGCATCCGCACGGAGCGCCTGAGCGTCAAGCAGCGCAAGGTCATCTTCAAGGCCTTTACCAAGTCACAGCTGCCGAGCTACGAGGCCATCCAGAAATTTGGCAACCGCGGCGCGCTGCCCGGCGGCTTCTGCGCCGTGCTGCAGCCGCTGTTTGTGCTTAGCGACTATGCGACGGCTGTGCGCGAAAACATTCTCGGTGGCGGCCGGACGTGCCGCCGCGCCATGTTCATTGGTGCATGCTTTGCCGCGCAGGACGGACTCGAGAGCGTCCCCGAGGGCTGGCTGCGCAAGACGCCCTACTTCGACTTCATCCAAGCGGATGCGCAGTCGCTCGTGTCTCGCCGCGAGATCAAGGGCGCCGCTGCCTATGGCGAGGAAGAGATGCTCGACGTCGATGATGAGCTGGTCATCCCGTACGTTGACTACCCGGTTCGCTCGTCGCTCACGGACACCTCGGCCCCGCCGCTTCCTCCTCCGCGCCGCTACAAGAGCAACGACAATGGTCGCGCGCATTCGACGAGCTTTGCGTCTTCGGGCAACTCGTCGCCGCGCTCGATCGCGTCCAACTTTTCATACGCGTCGCAGACGACCACGGGCTCGTCGGTGCGCTCCATCATCGACCTCGGAGACATGGACCGGTTCTACAGCAGCAAGGGCCTGGACTCGAGCCAGATCTCTGCGTCGGCCATCACGCCGCGCAGCTCTGGCGGCAGCTCGAGCGGCAGCATGGGCTTCGAGATGCAAAAGTTCTTTCAGACGTACGGCACGCCGCGAAGCTCGGGCGAGAACAACTCGTTCGCCAACAGCGGAACGTCGACGGTGCGCTCGTCGAACGACCTGGCCCCGCTCCGAGGCAGCGATGTGCCCATGTACCAGCGCAGCAGCTCGTCGGCCATGCGCCGCAACTCGGAGAAAGTGCCGGGCTACGGACAGCTGCGCCACTCGCAGTCGCTCACGGCCGCCCGCGCTAGCGACGGTAACGTGTTTTACCAATCGGCCTACGCCACGACCACACGCAGCTCAGGCGTGATGCGCTCGAGTCGTGGCAGCATTCCTCGCCAGCAGGACAGCTTTTCGCGCCGTCGCGAAAGCCTCTCGCGCCATCACGACAGCTTTTCCCGCGGCCGTGGCAGCTTCTCGCGCGGCAGCGACCCGTTCTTCAGCGGCGCCCCCGCCGCGCCTTCCTCGCTCGGCCCGAGCAGCTACCTGCCCGAGGCCGAGGGCGACGACGTAGTGCTCGCGCACCGCGTGTCGCTCGACCAGGAGCAGCGCGTGAGTCTCCACGCCATCCTGTAAACGAGTCGGCGCGGTCGACCCCCAACGCGCGCGGAGCGAGGAACTGTTTGTATTAATTTATTAGCTGGTGGACGGCGCCGCGGGTCATGTCAATGAGCGAGAGAAGAGAGAGAAGAAGAAGAAAAACAAGCACCAAGTGCGTGAGAGAAGCAGGAGAGAAGCAGCACAGCACGCACCACGACTAGCAACGAAGCGGAGGCGGAGGCGGCTTCAGTTGCTTCGTACACGTTCCAAAGGAGAGTCGTTTCTCACTAAAGTAGATCATTTATGTTGTCGATGAGCGTCCGTCTTTGCGAGTTCCCATTGTCTCGAGCATTTCCTAAAAGTACAAGGCATGAAGCACTGCTGCATCCATCCATCTATGGGAACGAGCCGTAGTTGGCGCGGAACGACACGCTGGCTGCGTGCCGCACGCTGCCGCTGCTCGCTTCGCTGGACGCGCCATGGCCGTAGTCAATGCTAGAGTTGGCGCCTGCGACGGTGCTGCCGTTCCAGCCGCTCGACCTCGAGTTGTTGTAGTCCATCGAATGGCGTCTCGGGTGCTGCCCGTGGCCTGCCGACTGCTTCACAGCGACCGCCACTGCGTCCGAGACGTCGACGAGCGTCTCCGTCCGGTGGGAGGCCAATATGACGAGCACGCAGCCGGAGAGCACGCCAGCGCCGCCGACGAACGTCGCGATGCCCGGCACGGACGCGACGCCGACACACACGCCGATGATGGTTGCGACAACCGGCTCGGTGAGCATCCCGAGCGACACGACGAGCGGGTCGAAGTACTTCATGGCGGACACGAAGCCCATGGTACCGACGACGCTGCCCACGACGACCATGTACGCCTCGGAGAGCGGGTGGTGCCAGATCCAGCCGATGGGCCCCGCGTGGCTCGAGATCGGCGTGAGCTCAACACCCAGCTCGCGACGGAAACTTACGAGCACGGCGAGCAGGACGAGCGCCTCGAGCGCCATCAACATGCAGAGGAAGACCGAGATGTCCATGCACGCGCGCAGCTTCTTGGCTGTCACGAGGTACGCGACCCCGCCGAACGCGCCGGCGAAGGCGAGGAGGTCACCATGCAGCGTCGTGGCCCAGTCGGTGATGCGGTGCTCGACGCTCCCGTGAGCCATGCCGTTGTGGTGATCGAGCGCGGTGATGGCGCCTCCTGTGAACCCGACGCTAGCGCCAAGCAGTTCCTGCGCGCTCAGAGGCTGGCGAAGCAGCAGCTTGAAGAGCACGAGCAGCAGCGAGTGGCTGTTGTTGAAGATGTAGACGTGTCCGATGCTCGTGAGGTTGAGCGCGACGAGGAACGAGGCGTTGAACCATGTGTGCGCGACCGCACACAGCAGAAGCAACAAGACCTTGCGTTGATCGAGCCGCGGGAACCCGTTCTGGTAGACGGACGCGATCGCGAACGGTAGGAATGCCACAGCCGCGCCCGAGATGCGCCAAAAGAGCTTCAGCAGGGGCGGCACGTCCGTCAGAAGCGTCAGTGCTGCTCCTTGAGACGACACGGCCAGGTCTGCCGTGAACAGGATGATATACCCGACCAGCGGCACTTGCTTCTTGACCAGAACCTGCAAAGTTGCAGTCGCTGCTGCTGAACTGGTCGCAGCAGTGGAGCTGAGGGCCGTAGTAGAGCTCTGAGGGGACGTCAAGGCGGTGATGGTGGTGGTGCTGTTGTCTTTGTACTCGTGCGGCATCAGCGGCGATCGCACGGACGCCTTGACCTTGATCTCTCGCACGGCTGTTGGCAAGGTGGCCATGCGTCGACTGCCTCTTCGACCGCGAGTGCCCACGCCGTTGATGTTGTTGCTGCTGCTGGACATGCCATCACTCAAGAACTCGCTGGCGCACAGAGACAGCTCCGACAGAGACACCAGCCCACTGGTGGTCTCGGTCGACGTCGCCAGCGCGAGCTTGCGGTCGGGTACGGCCAGAATCAGCTCACAGTGACGCGGTGACCCATGCGATCGCGCCATGCGCTGTCCCCGATCAATATTCGCACTCGAGGTCTGAATCAGGAAGGCCTGTTCGTGAGGGCCAAGCACGGCCTCGAGGTCCGGCGCGCTCACCGCCAACACTTCATTGTCATCCTCCGCGTCGCCCATGTTGAGCTCAAGCGACTGTTTGTCGTACTCGTTGCTGCTGCAGCTCTTTCCGTTGAAAGCGAGAAGCGGACTCGACGACGTCGGCATGTCGGTCGGCAATCCAAAGCGTGTCGAGTCGAGCTTCGTCGCCTCATCATCTCGTCTGATGTTGACCGCGACGTTGTCGTCGTCCCAGGCCGGATCTGAGATGGTCTTGCACGCGATCTGGAAGCCGCTGTACCCCACGCCATTGTGGAGCGACTCACCGAGCGACCGGCGCCGCTGCTGGTGCCGCGATCGACTGCGTCGAGGATCTGTTGGCTCGTCTCCGTGCTGGGTGGCGGTCTTCCACTTGCAGTAGTCGCTCGCGACCACGCTCTTGACCGTCAGCGCCTCGCTTGTGGCCCAGTAGGCCAGCGCGTCCTCCACGGAGCGGCACCAGTCGTGGTTCTCGACCGCGAAGAGCTGCTCGAGCTCACCTAGACACGCACGCGAGAGCGCGAACAGACCCGCGCTCTCGGGTGCGTCCTCGCCGTTGGCTCCGTTCGTCGCCGCGCCGCTTACGTCGAAGCTGACGAGCGCCGTCGCGACCTTGGCCATGCTGCCATAGCATCGCCCGCGTCTCGCACTGAACACGTCGCCGTCTTGCTCGTCGCTGTCGTCTTCATCATGCGGATGGCCGGTCGCGGTCATCATCATCTCGAACGTGGCGGCGTCAAACACGCGGTCGCCGCGCACGATCAGGAACCCGTCGCTCTCCGAGTCGTTCTCGTTGCCGGCCCACCGCGTTGGCGACCGGTGCAAGTACTTGCAGGCGTTGTACAGCGCGTCGGCCTCGTCCGGGGCCGCCAGCACCTCCACGTGGGTGCCGAGAGGACCGCAGACGCTGTCGACCACTCGATGGACCGCCACCGCTACGTGGTGCGGCGCCTGCGCAGGCACGCACACGACGAGGTGGTCCACGATGCGCGGACGCGTCATGCTCTTGAGCAACGCCTCCAGCGTGGACGTCGCGTCGTCGCCTTGCTCGCTCAGCACGCTCAGCGTCTCGCGTCCGTTGGCCTTGAGCATCGTGGGCGGCACTAGCAAGCACACGTCGCGGTAGAACTGGCGGCGGCGGTGGCGACTGGCGTTGCCGTTGGCGGAGCTGCTGCTGCTCGTGCACCCCGAGGCGGCGACGGGCTCGAGCAACTGGCCGAGCGTCCGCGGCTCGCTGGAGCGTGCGACGCCCGCGATGAACTCCTCCTCGGACACGTCGAGCTTCTCGCTTACGCCGGCGAGGTCGAGCGAGTACACCTGGTCGAGCGTCGCGCGCGGCGGCGGCGGCGGCCGGCGCGCGCGGAACAGGGCGGCCGCGGCCTGCATGGTGCTCGTCAGCTATGGCTTATGTAGTGTCCGGTCGGCCGGAGAGGGTGGACAGAGGGAGGGGAGAAAGTGTCGAGCGCACTGGGAACGTGGAATGCCCGGCGGTGGACGAAAGATCGCGGCGAAGACGAAGAGGCGGAGCAAAGCAGCACGCAAACATCCGCGTCGCTGTGTGCGTGTGTGGCCGCGCGATCGCTCGAAAGACTCGCGCGAGGAAACGTCGCGTCAACGACGAGCGGCCGGACGGTTGGTGCGAGAAACGGCGCGCAACGGGCCGGCGAGGTGGCTCGCGGTGCTCGCGGTGCTCACTAACGGCGGGCTGGCTTCATCCCACCGTTAGCTGAGACTTTGGTGTTCAAGTTGCAGACAGGCGTCACGTTTTGTTCGCGAAACGCCGCGTGGAACACGTGCCCTGGACGCATTTTTGCATGGCATTTGGCGCTGCCGAGCTGCGAAAGCGAACGCAACTAACACAAGGAGAGGAATGTTGAAGGAAACGAACAACGTGTATTTCATTTCCATTATATCGAGGGAAGAAGTCTATAGAGTCTTCACGCGAACGCCCGAGGATCTTAAAAGGGCACTCGATGTGGAGACGGGGAACTGGATAGTGGTGGGGTTGGTTTTCTGGGCCAAGTTGGACGGTGAAGGAAGCTGGGGATGGGGGGTGCGCGGCCGCGCCCAGGAACAAGGAGAGAAATCAACACTCCGTCGTGTTGGGCCTGGTAGTTTTTCTGCCTCAAAGGAAGGCGGGGGCTTGTTCCTGGTCGCGGCCGCGCGCGATCGACACACCGACCTGTACTTCACGTTCAACTCTTGGGAATTGCGGACCACTTGCTCTTTTTCACGCATGCGTTTCGTGCGCGGCTCGCTGACACGCTCGTGCTCCTTGCTGTAGTGTTCGCTTGGGAGATTCACGGGCTGTGTTCGGGTACTACGTGGGAAGTCGCGCAGGGACTTTCGAGGTCTTCTGTGCGCGCTCCACGGTCAGTAAGCCGGCGCTGCATGGTCCAACTCGGCCGGCCTCAGCAGGCGACGACTGCCGCGGGCCCCCGCGCCGCGCGCCATCACCTTGGCTGGGCTTGACGACATGTCGCCAGGCTGGAGTAAAACTTGGAGCTTCGTACTGATCGCCAGCATTTTGGGAAGTGGGAAAAAAGAAGAGTGCGGCGGAGCAGCGCTTTGGCGGAAATGAAGAATAGATGTTGTCATTTCATTGGCTATAATAAGTGTTGCTTGACGGAAAATGAATCATTTGATTGGTTGCTAATGGGAGACGAAAGTGACTGGCTTGCTGGATAGTTAACCGTAGAGAACGCGCTGAGAACGCGCATGACCATCACTCACTTTGATGGATTCTCAAATCGACCCGCGGGTTGAGTGGATAGTGTACCCACGGGTCCGTGGGTTGACTTTGATTAACAGCACTCAAACCGGTACAGGCTTGGACTCTAAAATTGGACGGACACTAATGCATGACGTCGAGGCTTTTTTAAAACAGCCGCGTACTATAGTTTTAGCCAATCATAAAGCAATAAATGTTGATAGACGAAAACCAGTCGTGAATTATGTGGTTGTGCGGCCAAAACCAGTTTACAAATAAGCACCGACATGGACGAACGTGATCTTCGCATGCTCCTCTGGGGTGTTGAGGAGGACTCGTCCACACTAGCGTCTAGTGAGGCCACCGCGGCTTCTAGCGTGACACAAGCTAGCGAAAATTGCGAAAGTGATCGCAAAAGTGGAGGCGAGGCGCCTCCTGATCGAGATGGGCGGCGGAACAAATACAGAAACGACTTTAAGGTGCGTGTTCTCGACGATTTGAGGGCTGGTGGCAGCATCACTGCAATTGCTCATCACCACGGCATCAAATGTCGGACAGGTCTCTATGGATGGTTGAAAAATGAGGCGAAGATTAGGGAGGCGTGCAAGAAAAAGAAGACGCCGAAAAGCACAGTAGGTGGTCAAGGGAGGAACAGGGTGTTCCCGTATTGCGATGACCTAATCCAGTGGATTAAGCAAATGCGTCGGGACGACTTCCCTTTTTATAACCAGTCACTGTGTTGTCTTTGTAAAGGAGGAGTACGAGGAGTGGGCGACAGCATATTTGGAGACGCGTAGGGAGGAGAGTCTAAGTCGAGCAGTGCGATGGGTCCCACTGGCGCATGGATTTTTGTTTCGACGACCGACGCGAACCGTGCTCTCCAGCGAGGATCTCGTAGCCGAGCAGCAGCGGTTCTCTACCGACGTGGGCTCCAAAGTCACGGCGACCTACGATCGAGCGTGCATCTTCAACGCAGATGAAACGGCAGTATACTTTGACGACGACCCGGGGACGATTATCGCCGAGCGAGGGCACAAGAAGTCGGCCCGAGTCAAGAATCGCCGCCACTCGGAGCGCGCGAGCGTCTTACTCACCGTGTCGGCGACCGGGAAGAAGCTCCGGTTGCTCATCATCTTCAAGGATCAGCCTGGAGGCACGATCGAGCACAACATGGACGACTACTCGAACCAAGTCGTCA
>JAADXW010001010.1:0-12979 GCA_023337975.1 Phytopythium ostracodes
GCAGCTCGCCAAGGTTAAGTTCATGTAGGAGCTGACGAAGTGGTCGATGCTAAACCACCCACACGTGGTCAAGCTGTACGGTGCCTACCACGTCGGTGACCCCTTCTTTGTGTTTGAGCGCGCCGAGTTTGGGTCGTTGCGTGAGTACCTGGGCCTACCTGGCGAGCGACCCTCCGAAGTGTGGGATAAACTGTACGAGGCAGCGCTCGGTCTGCGGTACTTTCATGAGCGCGGCATTGTCCACGGCGCAATTCGGCGCAAAAGCATCGTTGTGGCCTCTAATGGTCTGGCAAAGCTCGCAAACTTCGGCCAGGTCGGCAGATCTTCGGCCTCGGCATCGTCCGAAATGATGCAATGGGCAGCATCGGAGCTGCTGGATTCGCGCTTTCCGTCATCTTTTGCATCCGACGTGTTCGCGCTGGGGATGACGATCATCGAAGCCGTGAACGACGACTTGCCATGAAGTTTGAGTGGCCATAACCGCCAGGGTCGTCGCAGGGCGCCCACCAGCATCCGCTCGATGATTCTTCGAGGGTTGCTGCCCAAGAAGCCGGGCGGCATGACCTTGAATCAATGGGATGTCGTCCAGCGAATGTGCCGGTATAACCTGCGTGGTCGACTGCAGGTTGCCGATGTTGTTCACGAGCTCGAAGCTTTCACTCGCGAGTTCAACAGCTCAAGCACGCAGAGGAAGCGTGCAAGACACCAGTGAGACGACGGTGGCTCATTATCAGCTCGGAAGCTGGGAACACCTCGGTGGCGCTCATTGTTGGCGATACTTCTGCTTCAATGCCAACCACGTTCTCGGAGGTGCTTGATTGCATTTTGACCGCGTACAGCACAAGCGACGAGGTCCAGAACCGCATGAATCGCGGTGTGTACGACCGACTGGTGAGCGTGTTTGATGCGCTGAGTGCGCAGAGCGACGCTCCTCCAGCTACCGATACGGTTGCGGGCTTCGGCGTACTGCTCCGTCAATGCGCCAGAGTACTGAAAGCGCGCGCAGTCATGGCGTCGGAGGCTGTTCGACTGGCGGCTAGTCGTCGCACAGCTGACGACATGTCCGCCATCCACCGCGACATTGACCAGTTCGTAGCTAGTGTTGACGCTCTGGATCGGCTGAGCAAGAGCAACGACTGCCACCAGTGGCGTCCGAAGTGGAAGCAGCTTCAAGCCCAGCATCAGCACGCGTTCATGGAGAGAATCGAGGAACTGGATGATGTGGTGGGATCGGACGCCTCGAACCAGGAAGCGGTTTAAGAAACCAAGACTCTCGTGGGCTTCGAGTTGAGCAAGCGCGTCACTCACACCAACAGTGTGACCCAACGCTCGACGAGTAGCGTGGGGTGTGGTGACGAAGAATCCGTGCCGGACGACATGAGCGAAGCCAAACTGGAGGGCTGGTTCATCCCCGAGTACGAAGTCAAGTTCGACGAGTGCGACGATTTCAGCCGCGGCGCGTTTGGGTCGGTGCACCACGGGCGGTGGATGAACGCGAAAGCGGTGATCAAGAAGGTTGCGTTGGCCGCGGACGACGCTGACGAGGCGCGAGAGGCTTCCCTGAACCAAGTGCGCATCTGGCAACGCCTTTACCACCCGCACGTCGTCCAGCTCTTTGGAGCTTACCACGTCCACCGACCGTTCTTCGTGAGCGAGTTCGCCGCCAACGGGCAGTTGGACGATTACTTGCGACTTTTTCCAGAGAAGGTGTGGGAAAAGCTTCATGACGTCGCGTTGGCGCTGCGATATCTGCGCGCGAAGCGAGTGGTGCACGGCGACCTCAAGTGCAACAACATCCTCGTGGGCGGAGACGGCCGCGCAAAGCCCACGGACTTTGGCCTGAGGTAGCTGGTAGCTCAACGCGACCAGGAGCCTGACGCGGAGCAGCAGGTCGATGGAGGAAAGAGCCGTCATCCAATTGGGGCCGTGAGGTGGAAAGCTCCTGAAGTGCTGCGAGGCGAGCGCGCGAGCTTCGCGTCCGACGTCTTCTCCTTCGGCATGTGCATCGTCGAAGCGGTCAGCGGCGAGTTCCCCTGGGGCATGCAGCTGCCCGACGTCACCGTCAAGTTCCATGTCGCCAAGCGGAAGAAGCTGCCGCCGCGGCCGCTAGCGCTTGCCGGTGGCCGTGGTGACGAAGTGTGGCAGCTCGTGCAGCAGATGTGTCGCTACGACCCGCGCGCGCGACTGGGCATCGCCCAGGTTGCCTCCGCTCTCAACACCCTGGCTTGACGGTGTCCATACGCCCTAGTCTAGTGTGACGTTGCAAAGATGGGCAATGCACCTGCATGTGTGCTAGTCATTGGTGTCGTTGTTGTGTCCACAGACCGATCGGGTTGTCTGTCGTGCATGTAGTGCTGTTAATTGTGCCTCCGTGTCCGGTCCGAGCCTGTTAAAGGGACCAATGTAACACGTTGATGCGCGTCACTGGCTGCTTGGTGCGGCCTGATACGACTAGGAATGATGGATAAAGTGACGCTAGCCGCGTCAGACGCGTAGTTCGCGATGCTTCTCTCTCGGTCGCGATCTTTTCCGTCATAGAGTCGCCAAGTGAATGTACCCACTTCACCGTAAGTACTGTAGATCCTCGCCAAGGCTTCAACTTCGTTGACAGGCATAAAGATAACGGATATGATTGGTGGAAATACTTTACTCTACCCGTTATTGATTGGTTAAATCCAAACCAAATCACTTCTTTTCGACCCCATACTTTACTCAAATTAAACGGGCAGCTCCGCTTACATCAGCTGTTGAACTTGAGTGTGCTCGACGGACGCCAGTTTTCGGCCGTCACTTTGGCTTTTTCCTCGTCGGTGCCAAACCCTCGGAGGCTCGTAGCAAGAGAGCGGGGCAGATGAAGGTCGCCAAGGCGGCGCTGGAGGCGGAGGCGGCCCCACGTTGGGGCTACGTGGCGTTCGTGTCGCTCATGCTGTACCTTGTGCGGCGTGCCGGCATGAAGGACGTCGCGGGTGAGGTGCGTCGTCGAGAGATTTACCGTGTTCTCGACCTGTCAATATGATGATCTAACGAGACGTTGGGGGCGCACGCAGAACATGTTGAGCTTCTTCGCGGCCATGCTGCCGACCGAGATGTCGCACAACCTGCTGGCCATCAACGCGTACGTCATCTACCGACTGCACAAGTCCAAGGCGCCGGTGCTCGCGGGCTGGGTCGGGTCCTTCGCGGCGTTCGCGCAGGGCATCGTGCTGCTCAAGCTCGGAGCCATATGCAAGGGCAACCTGAACGCCAAGCACGCGCTACGCGAGGCCATGAAGGGCTCGGACATCCCGCTGAACGTGGTCCGGCGCGTCGGCGAGCTGTCGCTCAAACAGTGGCTCGGCGTGCTGCTGCCGCTGCCGCAGACGGTCGCGCTCTCCTTCGGCTACCCGGGCGTGCGCAAGACCCGCACGGTCGCGTACGCACACGTGGGGCACAACCGCACCACCAAGCTCTTCATGGACGTGTTCAAGCATCGCGACGCGCCGCCCAACGCGCCAATCTTCCTGTACGTGCACGGCGGCGGCTGGGTCATGGGTGACCGCAAGAACCCCCCGCAGCCGCTCATCTACCAGGTCGCGGCGCTTGGGTGGGTCGTCTGC
This sequence comes from Phytopythium ostracodes, assembly GCA_023337975.1. Taxonomy (NCBI): domain Eukaryota; phylum Oomycota; class Peronosporomycetes; order Pythiales; family Pythiaceae; genus Phytopythium; species Phytopythium ostracodes. The sequence goes on from JAADXW010001010.1 coordinate 3,597, forward strand.
GTGATTGACTACCGACTGTCGCCCAAGGTGGCGTTCCCGACCCACCTCATCGACACCAAGCGTGCCATCGCGTACCTGCGCCGATGCGCGCGGCTCAACTTCGACGCCGACCCAGAGTTCATCGTGGTCGGTGGCGAGTCAGCTGGCGGCCACCTCGCGAGCTTGACCGCGCTCACAGCTGGAGACAAGTCGCTCCAGCCTGGGTTCGAGGAGGTGGACACGAGCGTCCGTGGCTGCGTCGACACCTACGGCGTGCACGACTTCAAGGACCGGCACGGCGTCTTCTTCCGGCGCAACAAGAGCAACATGTTCCTGCGCTTCATCGAGCTGCTGGTCATGCAGAAGAAGCTGGTCGACGCCGACGCCGAGTTCGACCAGGCGTCGCCGATCAGCTGGCTCGACGACGAACGAGCAGCGAAGCGGGTCGACCCTGTGCCGCCCTTTATGGTGTCGCACGGGTCGCTGGACACGCTCGTGCCCTTCGACGACTCGTTCCTCTTCTACGAGCAGCTGCAGAGGTATCGCGAGCGGTGCGCGCACAGATCGGTCGCTGGCGTGCACGACATCTTCATCGAGGTGCCGGGCGCGCACCACGCGTTCAACTACATGATGTCACCGCGTGCGCTAGCGCACGGACAAGCAGTGTGTGCGTTCCTCGACAACTTGTACCTCAAGACTAAGAGTCTCGACGCGAGCGCGAACGCCACGGCCGAGGCCGGGAGATCCGCCGTCGAGGAGCTCGAGGCGCAATTGTCCACCAATGTGGCCTCTGAACCGGCGTCGAGGCTGTAAATGTGAAAAGTAGTTGTTAGAGAGAGAAAGAGAGCTCCCACTCAAGCCGAAGGAGTTGACGGAGCAACAGTGGGAAGTCGTCACCAAAGATGTGCGCCTATGATCCCGCCGAACGCATGACTCTGGAGGAAGCCAACAAGAACTTCGAGCAGTTTGTTCAAGAAAAAGACTGCCAGGAATGGAGGGAGAAGCCGAGAGAAAAAAAACGAGCCGCGCGCTGCGCTGAGGCTTCGTGACGGGGCCGCGGACAATGGAGTGATCCCTTGCATCCCGATGCAATTCAACGACGTAGTTGACCCAAAGAGCGTCTGGCAATGCACATAATGTGTCGACCAAGCTGCAATGGCTTCGTAAAATACTGCTGCCTTCTTGCATTCAACAGGTTGGCCAGAGTTGTCGACCTGCTCTTTTCCGAATAACTCGTTGATAGGATGGGATTGTCATATTACAGAGACCTATGTCGTCATGAAGCAGCCTCACCAGTGTAGACTACCCACTCATTTTGTGGAAGTCTCCTTCAACTGATGGCCATAGCGATAGCGTGACACGGGCGCGCGAGCAACGAGATCTGGCTCGCAATGAAAGCGCTCTTCTCCGCGCTAGCCTAGACAACAATGGAAGCGAGGTGCGTTCTCGCAGAGCTTGATGCGGGCGGGTGGCTGCTGCTTCTCTAGGCTCGGTCTCACACTCAGCGCCCGGAATGGCTCCTGCGGTGTTTGTCCATGATCGCCCGGAGGCGCTGCAGGTCGAGCGAGAATCCGTGCAGACTACGTTGGACAACGACCGCAGCACGCACAACACACTCAATTAGTATAGCCACGGTAAAAGAGCTGCGTCGGCGTCTCCGAGCAACAAAACGCAGTCGCCACGGGGTGAGTGCTCGATCGATGGCGTCACTCCTCACCTCTTCATGGAGTCGGCGAGCTCCTGGGCAGTCTCGGAGCCCGCGTGCGCGTCCATCGCAGTCTCGACGACGACGTGCGCCTCTTTTCCCACGCTGTTGATCCCTTGAAGTCGCGGTGCTGCCGCCGCCGCGGCGCTTGATGCCGATGCTGCGCTCTGCTTCATTTTCCTGACTGCTTTGATCAGTTATTCCAGAATTCCAAACTGGACTGGAGTTCTGGAACTTTGTAACTGAATTGGGTTTTTGCTTGAACGAAGGGGTCTGTTTGAATTCTGTGTTTTGGGTTTTATCCAACCGCCCAAACGCGAAAGCAGCACCGACCAGTTTAAACCACCGAGGGCATGGGCAACTTGCGCCGCCGGCGGCTGCGCCAACGGTACGTACGCGTCCGTCCGCACCCGCCGCTCCGTTCGCTCTCTCTCTCTCTCTCTGTATGTGTGACGCGTGGTCTAAAGCAAGCTTCTGTTCTCATTGTGTGCGTGCGATCCCTTGTTTGTACCCAGCGGCCGCGACGACGATGGCGAGAACGTTGGCGCATCAGACAGCTCGAGCGACGCCGACGTCGAGTTCATCGGCATCAAGAGCGACGATGCGGCGGCGTCTGCGCTTGATATAAGCGGCCGGACCGAGTCGTCGGTTCATGGGAGTGATGATCGCGCTGGAGGGGTGTGGGCGTGTCCGCGCTGCACGTTCGTGAACGAGGACGCGCAGGCGAAGCGCTGCGAGATGTGCGACAGCGCGCGCGCGGAAGACCCGCCGAGGAAGAAGACGCGCAAGATGTCGCAGTGGCTGGAGCGCTCGTCGCAACCGTCGGCTCGGCGGACGCCAGCGAAGGAGGCGCGCAAAGCCAAGGAGCTGGGGGACAGTAGCAGCGACGAAGACGGAGATGCGGCCTTGGCGTCGCGCTACTCGACGGGTCGCAGTGCGCAACAGAAAACCAAGCGCATCGGCAACGATAAAAGCAGCGCTGTCAAGACACCAGCAGAGCTGTGGGCGGAGGCTTACGCCCCATCGACCGTCGGCGACTTGTGCATCAACAAGAAGAAGGTTGAGGAGCTCCGCGAGTGGATGGCGCGCAATGCGTCTCCCACTGCTGCCGATTCAGCGATCCGCCAGCATCCACCTCGTCAGCGGCTGCTGTTTCTATGCGGTCCGCCTGGGGCAGGCAAGTCGACGGCGGTTCGATGCATCGCGCGTGAGCTGGGGCTCGCGATCACCGAGTGGGGCGACAACGAGTCAGCCGGACGTCTCAACTATGACCGCATGCTGAACTCGGAGTTTCAAACCCCGTACGTCTCGAGCCTGAACGACTTTGCCGACTTCATCCGGCAGTCTGTCAGCTACTCGGCGTTGCCGCTCGTGGCTGTATCGCGTCGGAGAGCGCGGAGCGTGAAGGCTGAATCGAGATCTGCAACTACAGAGGATCCGAGTCGTCTCCACAAAAAGCGCAGATTTCCTGGTGGCAGCACTGGCGCAGCATTTGCTCCAGTAACTTCGCCTACGCCTTCTTCCGGTCACGTCATTTTGATAGAAAACTGGCCGGAAACATGGTCCCGCGACCAGAAAGCGGCCTCGGAGGGGAAGCTTCAGCAGATCTTTCGACAGATTGTTGATCCCGGCGCGCAGTATCGCGGCTTCCCAGTCGTGTGCATCTACAGTGACGTGCGCGACAGCAAGGTCGCAGTGGACCAACTGAGCCACAAGTTCTCCGCAGACGTGGCTCGATCTCCGTACACAGCGGTGATGAACATTAACGCCGTGACGACAGGTACTGTTGCCGTCGGAGATTGCACTCGGGGGTAATCTACGGACTAACCGCGCTAACGTGCTGCATATCTATCATATCGTACTCTCTAGCTGTGTTGAAGAAGCACCTAGCACGCGTGATCGAGCAAGAAAGATGCAAGATCACGCAGCGTGATATCGACACCATCGTCGCAACAGCCAACGGCGACATTCGCCATACGCTGAACATGTTGCAAATGGCGCACAACCGCGTTGATGGACAGCCAAGCGCTCTTTCACGCCCACTCAAGTCGAGCTGCAAGAAAAGGAAGCAAGCCTCTGCGTCGAAGGTGAAAACTGGCACCAGCGACGGTGAAGAGCCAAATTTGATCGGCCGAGATGCATTCCTGTCGGACTTCCGCGTCCTTGGAAAGATTCTATACGGGAAAACTCTGAACGGGAAGGCAGCCTCGTCTTCATCGTCTTCATCGTCATCGAGCTCGCAGCCGGTCGATTATGAAGCCATGATTGCGGCGTCCGGCATGAGCGTCGACCGGGCCTTGGCCTTTGTGCACGAGAACGGCATCGCGTACTTTTCCGCGATTGAAGATCTGTCCGAGGCGATGGAACTCATGAGCGTGACCGAGAACATCGTTGCCACCTCGTACTCCGGCATGGGAAACTCAGAGGTACACTCGCGCATAAGGTTATCATGATCGAAGGTTGAATGACACAGCACTGACACTGCTTGGACATAATGGGCAGGTGTTCAAGCGCACCCACGATATCGCGCAGTCGATACTGATCCGATCGATCGCTGTCACCAACAAGAATCCAGAACGCGCGGGGTTTCGTCCGATCACTGGCCCGCGAATGTACGCCACGAATCAGCGCATGGTGTCGAGGCGTGACGAGTGGCTGCAGCGCAGCTCGCTGGACGAACCGTCCGCTCTTCACCATCAGTATGTGTGTTCGGGCGACGCCTTCCTGTTCGAAGTCGAGCCGTTCCTATCGGTCATCGAGGCGAACGCGCCCAGAGATCTCGTCGCGGCCAGCCGCCGAGCGCCTCAGCAGTTGCCCGTCGACCTCACGCAGCTGAAGGTTGAGATGGACGACGAAATCGAAAGTAGTGACGGGGAAGCGTGGTAATTCAACGCTTCAGCAAGTTTCTCTTTATACGTGCCGACACACAACAATTACAACGCTCTACATGGAGACTGGATCCGCATTGGCCGGGTGTGCGTGTTATGCTTCCGCGTCAGGCGCCGTGCCATTGTTGGAGCTAACTGTCGCAGAAGCAGCGGCGATCCTCCGAATGGCGGAGTCGTACTCCTTCCGTTTCGCGAAGCTGCTGTTCTTGAGACGATCGCTGATAGAGTCGCTTCCACCAGCTGTCGAAGGCGGTGAGGCGCAAGTATTCGGCGCCGACCTGCTGACAGCAGCGACGGTGCTAGCTACAATGGCGGTGTTGGTGTTGGTGTTCGAAATGGTGCCGCTTGTGTGGTCCTTTTCTTTCTGCTCGATGAGCATCCCTAGTCGGCACTTCTTCGGCGTGTTCGTGACTCCTGAAGTCACCGGGCGGTCGCCTTGAGGGGAGCTCGTTCCAAGGTCTGAGCTGTCCGACGCCGACAAAGTGAGCTGCGGCACACTTGAAGCCATTAACGGCGCGTGCGCTTCGTGAATCTTCTCCACGCTTGATGATGGGAGCTCCAACAGCAAACTCATCTCGTGGCCGACCCACCGCACGATGTACTCGCCATTGCGTTTCCGGTTCAGATCACCCTGGAGTCTTCGCGTCGCGGCATAGTGATGGCTGTGACCCGCGCTCACACCGTGCGGTCGAGGCAGTCCATCGCCGTCGCGAAGCTTCTTCTCGAGATTTGCGAGCCGCTGATGGCAGTTCAACTGGCCAAGCGAATGCTTGAACCACTCGTACAAGGTGAGCGCCTTGGTGAAGCAGTTGTGCGCACCACGGAGGTTTCCCTTGCGCGAGTGGATCATACCGATTGCGCTGAGCGACGCGGCTTGTCCGATCTTGTCCCCCACTGCCTTGTAGAGGATGAGGGCCATGCCAAACTGCGCCTTCGCCTCGTCGAACTTGGTCTCCGTGGTCAGCAGGATCCCCATCAGTTTCCTCGTGTTGGCTTCGCTCAGCGTGTTTTTGTGGTACTTGGCGATGTGCAGGGACTTATTCGCCGCGTTCCACGCTCCGCGATGGCGACCCGACAGGAACAGCGAGTGCGCGAAGAAGCATGCGACGTCCACGACGTAGCTCCCAATTTGCTTCTGAAGCTGTGGCGACGTCGCTTTGCCGCCCACCTCGCTGTGCGTCATGACTGGAGAGGCAATGGTCCCATTGATGTTTGACCCAGTGGAGCCTGCATCTGCAACTGCTACAGCGTCGGCCTCGACTCGCCACTCCTCGATCAAACGAATGTGAAGATCAAGGATCATCCACATGTTGGACTCGTGCATGTCCAAGATCAGATACGCCGCGCTGGACTTGACAGCGAGGGTGCAGATGTGCTGGAAGATCCAGAAGCTGACCTTCCAAAAGTGCTTCGCGCAGTTGTAAACAAACGCATCCCGATCGGGCACGCACAGCCCCTCGAGCGCGTCATTTTTGGCGCCGTCGCCATCGTACAGCCCAAGCAGGCTCCGCGCATAGCTCGTGATGAACGGGAACGTCGAATACGACACGGAAACTGCCATGATCTCTGCCTGGTTGTCCATGCGCTCCACATGTACCGCCACTCTTGAAGCGCGGCCGCTCCGCGTTAGCGTGTTGAGCATATTCCTCTCTGACAGAACACTGGAGGATTCGCCGCGTCCAGTTCCGGGGTCGGCGTCCGAGTGAAGATCCGATTTACCCCCAGTGACTGGTTGTTTGCCAGTGACATAATCCGCATACGCCTTCAGAGCGAGCAGCAACGGCTGGTCGAACCCATCCGGTGCCCCTTGTTGCCGTGAGCTTCGAGCACTGGATCTCTTCCGTGTCGCCCCCGCCACGCCGCTTGTAGTTCCAGTCACTCCGCTCTTTTTAGGAAGCCCTCGATGCGCAGAGACGAATCCTGGAATGCGATTCCGTTGGATCAGCGAGAACCGCAGCAGTGTTTCCACAAGCACTTCCCACTTGCTGCCCCAAAGACTCTTGAAGTCGACGGCCATGGCACCAGCGGGCAGCAGACCCAGAAGCGCGAAGAACCGGATTGCGTCCGGTCCGTGATGCATGCGCACTTGTTCCAACGAAACACCAAGCGATGTCACTAGCGTGTTCACCGCGCTTCGATCGTGAGCAGGAAGACCCACGACCTGCAGCTCACTCACCCCGCGGCTGAGGACAGCGCGCGTCAGCTCGCCTAATGATCTGTCTTGCAACAGCGGTGCGCACAACGAGATCGCTTGAGGGTGGCCGTCCAAGAAGGCCATCAGCGGATGATTGACGAGCGCGTCCGTAATCGATATGTTGGTTGCTCTCCCCGGTGCGTGGGCTGAATCACCGCCATCAATCTCCGACATAAGCAGTGGTCGCGGCGACTTCTTCAGGAACAGATCGGCAGCGTGGAACGGCGACAATCGATTCAGAGACACGACCTTCTCGTCGAAATCGCTGATCCCTCCGCCCATTGCCTGCCGTGCTGTCATCAGGAAGGAGACTCCCGAAGTGTTCTGCAACATGTGCAGAATGAACTCGCGTACAGCCGATGGGCTTGCGTTGATGGGGTCCTCCATATTGTCCATGACGAGTAGCACGTTCAGATCTGCCAAAACTTGAGGAAGCGGGGATTCTTTGTCCTTCCCGCCGTCTGGAAACAATGTGCTCTTGATTGCGGACTCCATACCTTCCAGTGACTGGACGCTGCGCAGTCGGATAAAAGCCACCCCGTCGGGGAAAACATTCCGCTCTTCGAGGAAGTGTGCCAACCTGATAGATAGCGTGCTCTTCCCGATGCCTGGCGGGCCGCGCACTGTCACGAATCGGTGGTGGTTGACCAACTCGGCTAGCACGTGCAGCTCAAGCTCCCGCCCAACAAACGACTCGGAGACCGACGGCAGTGTCTTCCCGAACCGGTTCGTAGGGCTGACGTCTACCCATTTGCCGACCGAGATGTCTGCAAACACAGAGTGTAACGACTGCACAGTGCACGAGCACTTCTTCTCGGAAAAGCTCACCTCGACAGCAGACGGCGTGTCGTCGAGGCAGTTAGCGAGACGCGGGCAGTCGTCAGAATGCAGCAGCGACGATTCGAGTAGCACAAACTTGTCGCTTTCGTCGTCCGGAATGTGCATTTCGGCGCTCACTCGAACGCGCGAGATCTCGAACGCCTGCTGAACAGTCTTGCCCGAGAGCACAGCGTGGTAGAACGAATAAGAGAACAGGGATGAGGCTTCATCTAGAACCTTGGTCTCGCATCGCACGCAGACAACATGCGCAACGCCAGCCTGGATAAAGACCTCGCCGATCTCCTTGGAGTCGCACGACGATACGAATACAAGCTTCAAGGTGCCGTTAACACCCGATCGGGTCTCGCTTGATCCGGCAGACACCATTGAAGGCGAACTTGCTGGTGGTGCGTCGTCTGGGAACGTGGCGTCTTGCTCCTCCTCATCGTCGGCACCTGCGTCGCCCGTACTAGCTATTGTGGCAGCTTCAGCTTGACTTGATGGGGCTGATCCACTGCCACCACCGTGCAGAATGCTACGAAGCACGGAGGCATCGACCAGATGTGCTAGACCAGCGGACTGCGTGTCTTCAAAGACGAGATAGCTCTTCTTCCCGGCCAAGCGTCCGCCGTGACCGCTGAAGTGAAGCACGGTGACGCCGCGGTCCAGCACCTTGCGCAGTGAGTCGATCGTCGCGACAGAACGCATCGTGTGGATCGCGCGCTGGCACTCGTGGAAAATCTTGTTGAGGTGGCTTTGTTCCTGCGCGATGTTGAGCGCCGGCACGGGCTTTAGCCGCCGACTGGACTGGCGATTCCCTGGCCCAGCTCTCTCCGCAGCGTCGAACACGAACGGAAGCGAATAGAGCACCGCAAGGTCCACCCACGTGTTGTGGATTCCGTACACGCTCGACGTTTCCGTGATGGTGGTGCAGTCCGAAAGCGTGTCGCTCTTGTCTTCGGCCTCCAACCTGCTCGACGCAGTCAGCGGCTCGACGCCGTCGATCATCCGCCTCGCGATCTGCTCGTTCACCGCCTCGTACCTCTTCTCGTCGGCTTCGCTGAGCACCTGAGAGCCACTATCGCCTGCGCCATCTTGGAGCTGCTGCCCAGACGCAGCCGCGAAAGGTTGGCCGCCGTCGCTCGTACTTGGAGGAGTAACGCCCAGGTTATCGCGGGCGGACAGCAGCGCTCGTGCGCGACGCTGGATCTCCGAGAGAGCGGCGGCTGGGGAGGTAGGCGGCTGGGGAACTGCAATGAACTCCACGAGCGCCCAGGCCTCGCGCTGCAGCGACTCGGACGCAGCGGAGACGCTCATCGTGCCCGGCCGAGTGCCTGCCGCCTCAATTGACGCGTTCGTTGATTTGGTCGGTGGCTTTCCCATAGTAATCCTGTCGTCGTGAATCTTGTGTTGACTATGTCGACAGCATGCGCTATGGTTGGCTAAAAAGGAGACAAAATTGGTGCTGCAAGCATTCATTGCGAATGTTTGTTCTAGCTTTCATTCTTTGTAATAGCGTACTTAAATACCGCAAAATACGCAAAGATGAACGCACCACAAAGATGCACCCACCAAATATTTCAGCCAATCGAATCACAGCCGACCCCAGAAATGACTGAGCCGAACAATGACAGAAATTTTCGAAACAAGGTGGTCTTGTATTTTAGTATCCTACGGAACCGTGGGTCCGATTGGAAAGAACGGACCTGCCTTGTCAAACGCGTTAATGACGGTCTGAGGGCGGATGCAGCGCAGCGCCTCCAAAACGAGATCAAACATCTCGCGGCGGCGAGCTGCC
>JAADXW010001011.1:0-12975 GCA_023337975.1 Phytopythium ostracodes
CAGACCAAGGACTACCACGGCATGTTTAATGGCAACTACTTCGAGCGGTGGATGGCTACGTTGCTGGACGCGCTGGACACGCACGGCATCACGAACGCCTACACCGCAATGGACAACGCAAAGTACCACTGCCGGCTACCGCCTGGCACGCCTACGGGCACGACCAAGAAGGCAGATATGCTGGCGAAGTGCAAGGAGTGGGGCATTTTGGTGGATGGTAGTGAACTCAAGAAGGCCGTCTGGGAGAAACTCAAGGACTACGTGTGCACAAAGGTCGAGCCTGTGGTGGTAAGTATGGCAGCTGCGCGTGGGCACACCGTCGTGTATACGCTCCCGCACCACTCAGACCTGCAACCAATTGAAACGGTATGGGCCATTGTGAAGGGAGAGGTAAGACGACAGTACACATCTAGGACAACGTTCAGCGAGGTGAGGGCGCGGCTTGAGGCGGCTTTCAACGGCCTCAAGGCATCGACCATCCAGGGTTGCATCAACAAGGCAAACCGAGTTCTTGATGCGACGTACGAGCTCGTACGTTGGGCCGAAGAAGGCGACGAGGAAGACGCCGATAGTATGTACTCGGACAGCGATAGTTATAGTGGTAGTAGTAACAGCTCTGACAATGAGAGCTAATACGTTGATATTGGTGCGCATGGTGGCGTGTTTGTGATGATTCATGATTTTTTGTAGAGTTCAGCCATACTATTCTAATCGAATATACGTTAACATCCCTCTATGGTGTCCACCACTGTCAAGAATATCCGTTGGTAACAAGTATAATACGATATCAGTCAAGTCAGGTTGAGCGGGTGGCTGCTGACGTGGCCGACGTCTTCGCAAACCCACCGGCATGGGGATGAGAGGAAGAGAGAGAGGAAGAGCAGTGAAGGAATGAGGCGGTGCGTCAAGAGCAGTCGCACTCCATGGCCTCTAGCCAGAGATGGGTGGATGCTGCTATCCTTTGGCGACTTTGGTGGCTCGAAATACAGAACCGGTCGTGATTTTTGACGTTGAGATAAGTGCGAACCGAACTTGACACCAGGTAGATTCTCTCCCAAACTGCACTTTTGGGTATCAAAATAGCGATTTTAGGGGTAAATGACGTGATTTGATTGGTCGACATAGTGATTTGTGTGACGCCATGGGTTTGGATCATATTTTGTGTTTTCACCTTTTCACAATTGCACAACGCAAATCGTTGCGGCCGTCTCTGTCTAACTTGTTTTCAGTATACCGGCATGAATACCCGAAGGTTCCATTTTTTTGCTGACTGCTTTGTCTCAGAATGGACAGTGCCACTTGCGTTCATCGTGCTTCCTCTTAAAATTTGTATGGAGAAAGTAGTCAGACAAGCAAATCCTCCGAAATGTTTCGCGCTGCTTGGACGTCGACAAATCCCCGGACCAGACAGCAAAATCGCAGGATCCCGGCCGATCTTAATCCAAAAATTCGCTTTCTTTTCCCCACGTATTATACACTGTACTGTACTCCCGACATAGCATTTCTGTTCGCATTAGTTTCACAGCACGCACGCTAAATGGTATCGCCAAATTAGCATTTTCAAAACTACAGTACTGTTCAGTCACGCAACGTTTTGATAGGCGACGTGGTATTACTGTAACGGCCACATCCTCAAAATTTTCGCTCCCCCCCCCCCTAAATCGCATTTTGGCTGTAGAGCGTTCGAACGCGCGGGCAGCTGAGCCACTTGAACCTGTGGGGGCGAAGTTTGAGGCAACCGTGACTGGGTGTTTGTATATCGCGCAGAAAAAGGGATTGTGTCCCTTGAGTGACTTGGCTCCAGTATGCAGAAAGGACCTGGTTTCCGTATGGCGTGACCGCCATCCGCATCTGCGGATCATGCCCTCAGGACGATCCATCACCACCATTTCCAAGGAAAACATGCGAGAATCAACCGTTCAGCAGCTGCACCTCTCTTGGTTTCAGTATACTCCGCGCGTCTCTAGCCGCTTTCGTCGATCTTTTTCCACTTGATTTCAGTATGCCGCACTCTACTTGGTCCCGTCCTCACCTCGGGTTTGTACAGAAACGTGTGCGGGTCCACTCTGGACGGTAAGTTACCCCGCACGCCACACCATACAATCGCCTCTATGAAAACGCTCCGGCATACACAACCCTATATAAAACCCCTAGCACGACCTCACCCCAACAGACCTGGCTCCTCACTTTCGAATTCGCCAGCGACCGATCGCACCCGAGCTTCGTTCCAGAGGGTCGGTGTACTATTTACCCCTGCTGAATTAGAGTCCTCTCACCATGATCAAGACGTCCCTGTTACTGCTGGCCGCGCTCGCGGGCGTCCACGCCGCCGACTCGTCGTCTGACGGCAGCCTGGCGATGGCCGTGGGCACTCTGGGCGACACAGTGCAGGCGGAGAACGGCACGACGGTGTTCCTGGGCACGGAGTACAACCCGTCCAAGTGCGTGCTGCAGTTCCTGAGCCTCAAGTGCGACGACAACTGCGCCGAGCTGAACGGCTGGGAGATGACGTGCAACAAGAAAGGCAGGCAGGACGGCAAGGAGAAGAAGATGTGCGAGTGCAAGGACGTGGAGGCGAGCCAGTGCCAGTCGCAGGCTAACCCGAACGCCACGTCGGGCTCGGTGCCGCAGTTCGGCGACTGCTCGAGCGCGCAGTGCGTCGACTCGTACGGCTACATCTCTACATCGACGGAGGAGGGCCCCATCTGCGCCGAGAAGCTGCACTGCGTGCAGGAGATCAACACAACGGCCACGGAGCCCGCCTCCATCTGCCACACGTGCATGTCGTGCATCGCGCAGAACTCAGCGGCCGACGAGGCGCTCGCGGGAGTCAAGCGCTTCAACTGCACGGCCATCTGCCCGCAGGAGGTCCTGGACACTATCGCCGAGAAGAACGCGGCCGGTGTGGGCATCGCCGACGCCGTCCCCGTGTCCAGTACCTCGGGCTCAGAGTCGTCGACGGGCAGCGCCAGCGTCTCGGGTTTGGCCGGCTCCACCGCTAGCGGATCCACGGCTGCTAGTGGCTCGAACGCGGCGGGCGTCGTGCTCACGGGTGCTAGCGCCGTGGTTTCCATCGCCGTCGCGGCCCTTAGCGCCGCGCTCGTCATGGCCTAAGCAGGTAGTGCGTGGCCTTGTAAACGTACACGAGGAGGCGTTGTTGGTCTCCTTTGGATGCGAGCACGGGCGCCTCAGCGAGAGCTCCGTGGCGACACCGACGCGCGCGCTTTTTGGCGTATGAGAGCGCGCGGGCTGGTACTTTTTAAGACGAATTTCTTCACATCAACGAAGCAAAACAAAAAGAAAAGCGTGCGTGTTGGTGACTTCAGTTCTGGTGTTTGACTTGGTTTTAGTAAGTGGGGTGCCGACACCATCACTAGGAAGTATCCGACGTGATCGAGTTCAGAACCATCGACATGAACACCTTCTGAGCATGAGTAAACGTCATGTTCAAGCACATTGTCTACACGCACGCATTCCATTTCATACCATCAACAGACAGAAAGAGGGAGTCACTGACCAGCAGTCCTTCACGAGTTGGAGCGCCATTAGGCGTCGGTGGCGAGCGCCGACTGCAGCGCGTTGTACACGAAGCGCGTGCACTTCTCCTTGCTGCGCTCCACCTCGGTGGCTTGCAGGCCGATGCGCCGGAAGAGCGCGCGCAGCTGCTCCTCCTCTTGGTCTGCTTCGGTATTAACGGCTCGCGGCTTGACGTCGTCGGTGCGTGTCTTGATCTTACCGGCATTGCACTCGGGCGCGAACATCTTGACGGAGATGGAGCGCACGGACAGTATCCCGCACGGCTCGCGCTTGATCACGACGGAGCCGCAGCAGTTGCGCCGGATCGCCCGCTGGTTCCTTGCTGCCGCCGATTCATCTTCCTTACTGCTGCTGAGGTCGTCGCGGTCGACGTAATCCCACACGATGACGCCCTCGTGCTCGTCCCTCGTCTCGCGGCAAAGCACTCGCGCCTCCACGAAAATGCCCCGTTCGTCGCCATCCTCGCTTGAGCCCGGCTGATCGACCCGCAGATCGTCCATGACGGACATGGAAGCCGCCATGTCGGCGTAAAACACGTTAGACGAGCAGGATGGAGAGCTTGTCGGCGCCAGTGCATGGTCGAATGTGCGTGGCACGTAGCCATCGGCCGGCCAGTAGATACCGACACCCTTGGTGCTCTCAAACACCAGATTGTGCAGGCGCTCAAGCGTGATCGTCGCACTCTCCTCGAACAGAAACACCGACATGAACTTCTTGAGAACGCGGCCATCGCCGGCTTCTTTCTCCACCCGCGAAGACCGAAACGCGTCGATCTCTTGCTTGATGACGAATGGATCGTCATCGGGCTCAGTGACGAATTGCTGCGTACCGTCGTGAAGCACACGCGTTGTCGCGTAGTAAGGCGCTAGGCGGTTCAGCCGCGGCAAGATCGGGTCGGTCTCGCGCAGCACAAGCTTCTTTGCGAGGTCCATCTTGCTCTCCGAAAAGTGCGCGACTAGCTCGCGGCGCCGAGACTCTTTGCCGCGCGCCGACAGAACTGTGTACGAGTGGATCCAGTCGTGGAACTCCATTTCATTGGGCCCGAGCGGTTCCCCAGCGCTGCTCAGCAGCCCGCGCATACCCATGAGGAACGCCGTCTGCTGGAACAGCGCCTTCTTCATCCGCGCGTTCAGCTCCTCCGACTGTTTGCGCTTGCGCCTCTGGGTCACGGCCGTCTCTTCCCACTCGACAAGCCGCACGTCGGCGTGCAAGTCCTTGCGCTGCGCGCGGAGCTCCTCCAGCTGCGCCGTCAGCCCGCTGAGCTCGTTCTTAAGCGTCGAAACAACACACTTCTTTTTCTCGCGATGTCGCTGCACGCTGCTCGCGATCTGGGTACGTCGCCGCAGCTTCTTGAGTTCCTCAGCCGACAGCGTCGTATTCGTCGGCGGACTCGCGGCCATCGTAGTCGCAGAAGTGGATACAGGACTGCCACTCACGCTGCTACTGCTGGAGATGCTCATGATTGAAGGGGAGCGATGCCCGGCCATCGCTTGAGGGCTACTATTCGGAGGAGAAGCCACGGCAGGCTGCTTCTTGGCTGGCGCCTTCTTCTTTTGTCTCGCTGTTGCTGCGATCGTCCGTGGTCGCTGGGACGGCGAAATGCTAGTATCTGCCAGCTGCGGTGGCGTTTCCATTGATGCCGTAGCCGGCGGCGAGCTGGAACCGCCCAGAGCCGCCTGGTCATCTAGAACTTTAGTGTTCATGGGCACTGGAGGTTCGACGGGCGGCTCGTACTGCCTGAACCGCTGGTTGTAGTCAACCACTTGCTGCTGCGGCCAATTGGTCGCCATAGAAAGATGCTGATGCATTTGCTGCTGCTGGTACGGCAGGAACTGCGTGGAGGCCGCTTGCGGCGGCGGCATCAGTCCGGAAGCCGTCGCGGCGCCCAGCGCGTCGTCGAGCAGCATCTCCGAGAGCAAGTCCCAGTCGCTCCCCCCTGCATTCCCGCCGTGTATCGCCCCAAACGCGCCCTCACTTGGCGGCGGCGAGTGGTCCGAGCTGCTCTCACAACTGCTCGCAGTACTGCCGCCCCAGCACTCGCTCCGGTACCCGTCCTCGTCCTCAAAGTCGCGCGCCTTGACCACGTTCTCCACCGCGTGCGGCTTGGCCGACCCTCGCATCCCAAACGACACCGCTGGTACGGGCACCGTCGCCCCAAAGTTCTGCTGCTGCGGGAGACCCTGGCCGTACTGGAACGAGACGGGCGTCGGAGCCTGGAAGAGGTCGCCCAACTGACGCTGGTCGCCCGCCTGTCGCGCCTGCTGCTGCTGCTGCGGAGCGTAGCCGCCGGCGCCGAACGCGCCCGCGTCGCCCCTGCGGAAGCCCATCCCCTCCATGCTTCTTCTCCCTCCTCCTCCTTCGCCGGTCGGTCGCTTTCCCTTACAAGAAGCCGCTTCCTTCAGGCGCTTCTTCCCTTGCCTGCTTGCGGTGGAAGTGATGGCTTGTTTGTATGGCGAGGTGGGGTGGGGTGGTGTTGCCTTTCTCGCCCACGCCCTTTCTTCTTGTTTGTCTCCACAGTGATCGCCGTCCTCGTACGCAGCCAGCATGAACACGGAGCTCCGTGTCGTTTCTTTCAAGTAAACTTGAGAGGTCTTGCGGCATGAATCGTTTGGTGCTTAACAGCCAGCGATACTTTACACGAGATATACAGTGCCGATTTAACTGGCCTCCTCAACTGCGTACCCTACCCGCATCATAAACTCCCAGGTCTTGGCGGGGTGTTCATGTTTACTTCCAGTTCCAGTTCTTGGAACTCAAACCTGGAACTCTGGAAAAGGAGCAGCCTTTTGGCATCATCAGCTCGCCTTTGAACGGGGGAAGGAATCGACCGACCGACCGCTCGGAAAGATGGCGCCGAGCGCGAGTCTGTGCGATGAGTGCGGCAAGAAGTTCAAGGTGTTCGCCAAGAAGAAGCGCTGCAAGCACTGCATGGACGTCATGTGCAAGACATGCTACGCGGCGCACCTGGAGCTCAAGCACACGGACCTGGGGCGGCCGGCGGCAGCGGCGCGGCGCCGGCACTCGATCGCCATGCTGCAGGCCACGCTCGAGGGCGAGGAGGACGTGCAGTTCCTGTCGCCCGTGAACGGGAACGCGATGGCGGGCCTCGACTACCAGGAGGAGCAGCGCCATCACGCGCCGTCGCCCGACGTGCTTGAGGGTTTAGACGACGTTGAGGTCGTGAGCGAAGAGGAAGAGGAGGAGGAGGAGGAAGAGGACTCGTACGGCGACCGCGACGGCGGAGAGGAGGAGCTGCTGCTCGGCGCGTTCGCGCGCCGAGTGTCCTTCGAGGTGGACGAGAGCCAGCACCGTGAGCTGCTGCACATTCAGGAGGCCGTGGCCAAGTGGGCGGCCAAGGAGATGGCCGTCAAGAAGCAGCAGCAGCTCGCCAAGCTCGGCGCGCGCGCCGGCACCGGCGGCGACGGCGTCAGTTTCGTCGTGCCGCCCGTGCCCGCCGCCTGCCGCTCGCTCGCCGGCTTCCAGGATAGTGACCTGTTCGAGCTGCTCTACGCCGTGGTCGCCACCGTGGCCGTCTGGGCCGCCTTCGCGCTCGCCTACGCCGCGTATCTCGCGCTCCGCCGTGACGTGTCGAGCGTGCTGCTGTCCATGTTCTAGGCTGGTTGTGTCTTCGTCAAACGTACTAAGATAAAGTGGATTCTAACATATACGTAATGAGGTAAAGATATTTTTGGAAATCGAGCATCAGAAATGAAAGGCGATGGTGTGGCACACACCAACGTAACCCTGGGTATACCACCACCACCTTCACTCCTTCCTGACTACCTGGTAGCCAACCCGCGTGAACGACTGGTGCCCAGTCAATTGGGAGGACCCCCCTTTGGGAGCTTTTGGAGCCGCCCGACGCCCAACCTTGGAGCGCATTCCTCCCTTCGAAGCGTGGTAGAAAGCATCCACCGGCGCCCCGATCGCGAACGACTCCCGTGAACCATGAGCAAGCTGAACAGCGACCTGCTTTCCGAGGCGGTGGCCGACATCCTGGCCTTCTCGGCCGGCGAGAAGGTGCACGTGGGCGGCAAGGACGTGCAGGGCAAGAAGCGCAACTTTAACGAGACGATCGAGCTCCAGATCGCGCTCAAGAACTATGACCCGCAGAAGGACAAGCGCTTCAGCGGCACGTTCAAGCTGCCGACCGTCCCGCGCCCCAACATGAAGATCTGCGTGCTCGGTAACGCCGTCCACTGCGAGATGGCCGAGAAGGAGGGCTTCGAGTACATGACGGTGGACGACCTGAAGAAGTTCAACAAGAACAAGAAGGTCATCAAGAAGTTCGCCAAGAAGTACGACGCGTTCCTCGCCTCGGACACGCTCATCAAGCAGATCCCGCGTCTGTTGGGCCCCGGCCTCAACAAGGCCGGCAAGTTCCCCACGCTGGTCGCCTCGACCGAGGGCCTGGGCGAGAAGGCCGAGGCCGTGCGCGCCACCATCAAGTTCCAGATGAAGAAGGTCATGTGCCTCAACGTCGCCATCGGCCACGTCGGCCTCTCGAAGCAGGAGATCATCATCAACACGCAGCTGGCCGCCAACTTCCTCGCCTCGCTGCTCAAGAAGAACTGGCAGAACATCAAGGTGCTCTACCTCAAGAGCACCATGGGCCCCCCCATGCAGATCTACTTCTAGACGCCGCGCCCGACCTCCTCTTTCGCAATTCACCATTTCGTGGGCGCCTACGCTGCTCGCCTTGTGCGGGCGTGTGGGCTGGGTGCAGCGCTTTCTCGAGTCGCTCGCGCCTTGTAGTCTAGGAAATGGGAGCTGAAAAGTGTTTTTTACCCCCAGTTAGTAGCGACGGCGCCCCTCCCGCGGGCGCTCGAACGAACACGCACAACAGACTTTTGAAGGGATCTCATCGCTCGTGTTAGTCTCATGTGTGCCGTCTGGTGGTGGTGGTCTAACAGGTCAGTGAGTTTCTCCTAATACTGAGGATCCGAAGGGAGCCGCCATCGAAACGCGGCGCGCTTCGCCTGCGATTTGCTGCTGCGGACAAGGCGAGCGTGTCGATGCCGATTGGAGATTCGACACTCGCTATCGTGTCGACACAAAAATGGCGCATTTGCAACCCTCGGAAATCAGCTTGCAGGCGTCGGGTCGACCACGAGGGCGGCGTCAAATGGCTCCACCGACCAAGCAGAGTACTGTAGGGGAGCAGCACGGACCAACACGGACGTCGGCAGCGTTAATCGCGTCCATGCCGACGCGTCACGAGATTCCCATCGCGACGGACGCCAGCCTCGCCCTGTTCGCCACCCAACAAGCCGCGCCCCCGTCCAACCCGATCGTATCTTCTCATCATATTCGTAAAAACTGGTATCATCGCATCCAACAACCCACATTCAGATGCCACATTACACCCTCAGCTGTCCACTTCCTCATCTAACGTTACATCTTCCGTCACTACATGTCCCACACAACCGTACCGTACCTCTCCACGAACGTCCGAATATCCAAAAGAGCGGTTCTGCTTGGGAGACGGACGGAAGCCCTCCCCCCTACACCGCTCATTCTTCTCTCGGCCATCCACCGGAGTAACATCCTCTCGACCGACCTTCCCCTCCTCCCCTCTTCCCCCTGCCTGTAGAGATGCTGCGCAGCCTGCAGACCGTGTCGCGCTGCTCGCCGGCGTCGCGCTGCTCGCCGGCATCGCGCTTCGCGCTGGCCCGCGCGTTCAGCGCCGCGTCGTCCCCCGAGTACGACGTGGTGGTGATCGGCGGCGGCCCGGGCGGCTACGTGGCGGCCATCAAGGCGGCGCAGCTGGGCCTCAAGACGGCCTGCGTCGAGTCGCGCGGCAAGCTGGGTGGCACGTGCCTGAACGTGGGCTGCATTCCGTCCAAGGCGCTGCTGCACTCGACGCACCTGTTCCATTCGGCGCAGCACGACTTTGCCAAGTACGGCGTGGAGGTGTCGGACGTCAAGATGAACTTTGGCGGCATGATGAAGGCCAAGGAGAAGGCCGTCACGACGCTCACGGCCGGCATCGAGTCGCTCTTCAAGAAGAACAAGGTCACGTACATCAAGGGCTTCGGTAAGATCGTCGGCAAGAACGAGGTCGCCGTCGCGCTCAACGACGACAAGGGCAACCAGACCGTCACGGCCAAGAACATCCTCATCGCCACGGGCTCGGAGGTCTCTCCGCTGCCGCCCGTGCCGGTCGACAACACCGCCGGCAAGATCGTCGACTCGACGGGCGCGCTCTCGCTGCCCAAGGTGCCCGAGCACCTCGTGGTCGTTGGCGCCGGCGTCATTGGCCTCGAGCTCGGCTCGGTCTACAAGCGCCTCGGCTCCAAGGTGACGGTGGTCGAGTACCTCGACCGCGCGTGCCCCGGCCTCGACCTGGAGCTGAGCAAGGAGTTCACCAAGCTGCTCAAGAAGCAGGGTATGGACTTCCAGTTTAGCACCAAGGTGACGTCCTCGGTCGTGAGCGGCGAGACGGTCACGCTGACCACGGAGCCGTCGGCGGGCGGCGAGGCCAAGACCATCGAGTGCGACACGGTGTTGGTCGCCACGGGCCGTCGCGCCTTCACGCAGGGCCTGGGCCTGGAACAGATGGGCATCCAGACGGACAAGCTCGGCCGCGTCGAGGTGGACAGCCACTTCCGCACACAGATCCCCAACGTCTACGCGATCGGCGACGTGATCAAGGGCGCCATGCTGGCGCACAAGGCCGAGGAGGAGGGCGTCGCGTGCGCGGAGATCATCGCGGGCAAGCACGGCCACGTGAACTACGGCGCGATCCCCGGCGTGATCTACACGTTCCCCGAGGTGGCGTCCGTGGGCAAGACGGAGGAGGAGCTCAAGGCTGAGGGCGTCGCGTACAACGTGGGCAAGTTCCCCATGATGGCCAACAGCCGCGCCCGCACGGTGGCCGAGTCGGACGGCTTCGTCAAGATTATCGCCGACAAGGCGACGGACCGCATCCTGGGCGTCCACATCATTGCCAGCAACGCCGGCGAGATGATTGCCGAGGGCGTGCTCGGTATGGAGTACGGCGCCGCCAGCGAGGACATTGCGCGTACCTGCCACGCGCACCCGACGCTCAGCGAGGCCTTCAAGGAGGCCTGTCTGGCCGCCCACGGCAAGCCCATCAACTTCTAAGCGGCGCGATTTGGCGGCTTGCTACTGGGACGGGTATAGTGTGGCCAGCGATCGTTCGTTGGTCGGCAATGCTGCGCGTTCTTCCTCGCTCGGAGCTAACTGCGAGTCTCTACTGTAGACAGCGTTTAGGCGATGAGAATATAGGAGTCAGAGGCGTAAAGAGAGGTGGGAATGCAGCGCTGCAAGTACAAAAGTCGCCCTCGGGAGTCGTGCGTTGCATTGGGATGCTTGGCAATGACGTGGTGGTGAAGAGGTCACCATGAGACTTGAGAGAGAGAGCAATGACGGTGTGGTGTACATGAAATATTACGGTTCGGGGGTGTATCTTTCTGTTCAGAGCTGTCGAACGTAACCGTCAGTGTACCTACCGTAACCCTCCTCGGGGCTAGGTGAAATCAGGGGTACCCTAGCATTTGCTTATTTTTCGCCAATAGTATTACATTTAAGACCAATTCGATTCTCTATTGGCTTAAAACATCGCTCATTACACGGTATAATTGGCTAGAATCGTCTCACAATCATTTTTTTCTTATTTTTCTCTCTTCTCGCCAAAAATTCCTGTGCGAGTTACGCTAGGGGTACTCCCAATAATAACCTCAAGGAACAGGTTGCCCAGCAAACAAACAGGCACATACATGACCAAGGCGCAGCCATCACCTGCACGCCCATTATCATCCCACGCCCGCGACCTTCCGACCCACGAGACGAGCGCGCTGTTACCGCCACGCGAGCTAATGGACCATACGGAGGAGCTAACGAGCAAGTACAGCCCGTCGATGACGGTCGCGACGAGCGGCAACGGCGTCGGGGGCGCCCCGGGCGGCATCAGCCAGGGCCGCGGCCGCTGCTGCGTGCGCTACGGCCGCACGTGGGTGCTGTGCTCGCTCTCGCGTCGCTACGGCTTCTTCCCGCGCACGTGCCACGTCGGCCCGCACTGGTCCTTCATGCTCGTGACCTACTGCGTCGCGCTCGGCCCCGGCTTCCTCTTTTTCGTGTGCGTAGTGATGGGGTTACGCGAGGGTTACGCTGCCATTGCTGACCGTGCGTGGTGTTGCTTGGATTGATTGATGCAGGCGGGACGACCTCATGCTGGGCTTCCAGATCGTGCTGGTCGTGTCCATGGCGATCACGACGGCCTCGTTCACCATGGTCGCGTGCAGCGACCCGGGCATCATCTATGAGGACTACACGCCCGCGTCCGTGCAGGAGGCCAGCGACGTCGAGCGCGGCATCATCTGCGGTAGGCACGCGCCTTCACAATGGCTTTGTGTTGTGGTTGGTGCTTCAGGCTAACCGCTTGCCTCACAATTCCACAGCCCAGTGCGAGATCCGGCGGCCGCTGACGGCGTCGCACTGCGCCGACTGCGGCGTGTGCGTCAATGAGGTAGGCCCGATCGGCTCCTGGTGTGCTGTTGCGGTACTGCATCGATCGGATCTAACGACGCTCTGAACGGATGCGTAGCTGGACCACCACTGTCCGTGGACGGGCAAGTGCATCGGCAAGCGCACGCTGCGCTGGTTCTACGTGTTCCTGAGCTGCATCTCGATCCACGTCGTGCTCGTCGGTGTCATCGTGTGCGTCACGTTCCTCACCCGGTGAAGAACCGGCTAGCATCGACGAGGAGTCCTGTTCGGATCCCGTTCTGTTGATATGATACACAAAGGCGGAGCGGCAGCGTCAAACCAGACCGGGCAGGCGGTCGGATGAGGAAGAGGGCGAGTGGTTGTTTTCGATTGTGCTTTAGAAGAAGGCGACGACTCGGGGCGCCAATTACGCAACCTCGTCGCCGCCAATTTACTCGCTGATAACTATGTAAAGAATCATGACTGGCAAGATCGAGTTAGGCTGCCTGCTCCCAGTGGGGGGCCCGTTATTGCGTGCCTGGTACAGGAATAAGAATGCAATGGTGCGCCTGGTCAGTATGGGCGGATCCGTTCGACCGCGCGAACCCATTTAGAAATGGAAACGAACGCATTCGAGTGCAGTATACACACGTCCGGTAGAGTATACACCAGTGAATGTATACCCATGTCCGAGTGTAGCCATGTCGCCAGATCTTGAAGCCGTTGCAGCATCAAATGGGAAGGCAAGCAGCAAAGAACGGGGTGCATGTTACGGTAGTGCAAGTGTTTCACCTGTGCGCGTGCGTGATTGAGCACATTAGCAGTAGGGCCGCAATGGTAAAGGGGGACCTCCGCTCTTCAGAGGACGTAAAGCTCGAGTTGGACGAACCATACAAGCACACATACACATCTAGATGCATGACGAAAGCGCACGAGGCAAAATGACTTACGATTGTTTTAAAAAAAGAGGGGGGGGGGGGGGGGGGG